>VWZD01001162.1:323717-346853 GCA_013396695.1 Sakesphorus luctuosus | reverse complement strand
ACTGCCTCACCCAAAATGTCCCTCCTATGTATTAAAGCATCAATTAATGTCTTTCCCTAGTTCAGGCTGGAGAAAATATTTGGAAGCATTAGGCAGAGAGACTATCACCATAGGAAATGACTCGGTGATCCTTTGCCAAAAAGTATAAGAGCCTGAAGTGCAAGTTTCTGCTCTGAACCAACCAAATGGTTCAAACCCAGATCTTCTCTGAATGTTTCCTACAACACAATATTGGTTGCATAGGGTACTAGCACCTCTTTCTCTTACTTAAAAAAGAAATTCCCTGTTGAAGGGAGACTTTCCATCAAATGCAAGAATGAATCCAATCCTAATGGAAAAGTTTTGATAAGATAGCACTTTCCCGTGAACCCTTTCTTCTCTCCTACTCTCCCCAAAATGTTTGACAAAAATAATCAAAATCTAAACTAGTTCTTATCTTAAGCTTTATAGATGAAAAAGCCCTTTCAGAAGCTAGCTATCACACAGGAATAGAAGCCTGAGTTTTGGGGAGCTGTAAACCCACGAAACACCATCTGCTATCTTCCTACTGTCCTTTTGCTCTGAGAGGGCAGAGTGCTGCATACCTACTAAGTGGGTAAGTCATAATGCTGGAGGGAGGATCCCTAATACCAGTTTCATTCATTAAAAATCCACATTCCTTCTTTGAAAATCTTCCAGACTGAGCCCCACATGAGGAAGAGACTCAAGGAAAAACTGGGCTACAGAGAAGGATCCTGAATCCCATCCTAGTGGAGCTGAAGTGAGAAAGGCAGAATTTAACAACTCAAGCATGTTCAAGCTGTTTTCAGCATATGAAGACATTTAATGGAATTCTAGTTGGGGCGGGGTGGGGGGGAGTAAACTGCTAGTATGTAATGTGACTTGTATGGCCTATGTGTGGCACTATGGCATTTAGGGAAAACAGTGCTGAAGAAAACAAAAACTGTATGATAAATTAGATTATTTCTGTAGTAATAGAAATCTATAGTAACATAGATTCAAAGAAGCACATTTATTAAAAATTTCAAGATTTAATAAAAATGTAAGAGCTTTTTTCCACTTAGAGGGAAAAAAAAAAACAACCAGAAAAAGGCTACCTCTCCCTAATTCTATGCTCTCTCACTGCCAACATTTCAGTCTCCACTGGGCACACATTGATCACGTCTGCCTCAGAACGTAAATACACGGCAGTGCAACTGAAGAATTAAAATTAACAGATGAATCCAAGGAGTAAAACCAGTTAACTTGTTAGACTTCTGTAAAAGAGCAAGATTTTAATCAGAAATACTGTT
The DNA here is from genome assembly GCA_013396695.1 of Sakesphorus luctuosus. Lineage (NCBI taxonomy): Eukaryota > Metazoa > Chordata > Aves > Passeriformes > Thamnophilidae > Sakesphorus > Sakesphorus luctuosus. The sequence continues at coordinate 345,561 of VWZD01001162.1, read as the reverse complement.
TTTCAGAGGACATCAGGATAATTTTCTCATAATAAATTTCCATGTTATTGAGAGTAGGTAAAGTTCTGCCAGTCAGAGGGATTCTCCCAAGAATATGTCTTATGCAGCTGCCCTAACACTGGATCAGATGTATGCACACATTTTCAAATACAGTGAGCCCAGAGTACCTCTGAAAGCATGTTTGGGTATTAAAAACACACAACAGTGCTAGAAGTTTGCCTTGTTTTAAAAAAGATTCACTACTTTGTTTATTGCAGTCTTTTCCCCTGAATTCAGAGGAAATGAGTGTGCATAATTCCACATTCCCTGGAAGGCAAAAGCAAACATTGGTCTAAATAGTTTGTGGTGTTGTTTTGCAATTTTCATGAATCAAACTTGTTTTTTTACTGCATCACCTATAATTTCTTGTAAATCTCTCTCCTTTCCCTTTAAAAATATTTAGAAGGAAAAAAAGAACTGTGTGTCATAGGGTATTAGCTGATTAGTTCGTTCAAACAGTGCTAATTATAGGTTTAATTGCTTAAATGTGAAAGTCATTTATTTAAATTAGCTGCATCAAACATACAGTATGCTCAAAACCTGAAACATTTTGGTACTGAGAACCAGGGTTATATTCTGTAAACAGAACATGCAAAATATAAGATGAGAAACAATGTGCTTCTATGTACTGATTGGCAAACTCATTTAAACCCCAAACTCCCTCCTCCCCTGCCTCTGGGGTCGGAGAACAGCCTCATTTGAACAATGACTAATGGAATGCACTGAAATGTGCGGAGGGTTGAAAGGAGAAATACTATTCAAGCCAACAAACTCATTTCATTTGTGATTTAGAGGGGCACTGCACCTTTCCCCTGAACTCCTCCTGAGAAAGAATGAATAGGCATCTCAAGGTTATGTAAAAATGGATATTTCGGGTGGAAAACTATATTGGTTTTTAAAATAATAAATGAAGAAATAAATAAAGGTTTGTTATGTCATAAAAATACTGCAGGAAAAAGATGGTTGCACCACAACAAAAAGTAGTCAGAGCTGTAGTGGCTGTAGCGATGACAGAGAGTATGCTTGTGAATTAAAAAATATGCTGTATTAAATATGCAGCATAAGAACTATGATCAGAGTGCAGGAGATGGGCTCAGCTTTTAAATCTAAGGGAAAAAGGGAAATAAATGTAAGAGAATTTTAAAGAAGAGAAAATGTTGGATATTTAACATATTGAATAATGTGTGGCTGCCAATCCCTCCATCTTCCTGTTTTGACAAAGGAAATACATATAGATAGACATTTATTTTTAGGAAGAATTTTTTTTTAAGAAACAAAGAAATTCAGAAGAGCTAGTTTCTCCAGACATATCAGTTTTCATGTTCTGTATCTCTGCTCAGTCTGTAATCAAGTTGTATCTGAATGTTATTGCATTTTTCTAAACCTTCAAGTTGATATTAAGCCCCAGTATTCTCAACAACATTATGGAAGTACACACAGCAGCAGCAGCAGCAAAGGCTGGTGGATGCAGAAAGCTCCTCTTAATTTAATAAGGGTTTTTAAACTGAACGCTATGCACCATTGACTATGCAGGAAAGCTATTTTTTGCTGCAAAATTTCCCAGCTCATGAATATCCTTGTATGCTTCTCTGTGCACAGCCTCTCTCTGTGCCCCCTTTTCCTGCTGAGAGGGTCATATGGCCACAGGAGAGCCTGACCCCCTGTTTACATTTCACTGTGCAGATTACACAGTGAAGAATAATACTACAGCTGGTTACTGCTTACAATTATTTAATTTTAAAAAACTCAATCACCCAGCACTTTAAAAGCTGAATTTATATAAATCCATCTGTCTCTCTGTCTCTTTCTCCGCAAGTGACTTACTATTTATTTTCTACTTGTATATTTGCTATACTCATTCATTACGAGCTCAGAGCTTCTTTTTTTGGGTGGGGATAATGGTTGTGCTTTTGCTCCATGCAATGCAGAGCCTAAACTTGGAAGGATTAAAAAGTTAAAATTGTTTGGAAAACATTATGGTCCTATTTTTGTGAGCAAAGTAAGACAGGGAGAAGGTACAAGCCTAACATCATGCAGCAGTCAGTGACAGAGGAAGCAATATGCTCCCTTGCTTGAGCCAACAGTTTCATCTCTAAGTTTGAGACCCTTACCCTCCTGGCACGCAGTGGTGCCCTCACAGAGAAGGAGGTTTGAGGATGGCTGAGCAAAAATGCAGTTGAACATCATAACCCAAGCAAAAAAAAGGCACCAAAAAGATAGTGTGGCAAATTTAGAAAGGAAGTCCTGGGTAGATTTTGCTGAGATTAAATCTAAATTGAGTGGATTTCCAATGTGATCAGGGAACAGCGTGTTAAGGGAGAGAGTTGGAGACTTATCCTCAGGGGATTTATGTGGTTATACCTCCAGATGATCCCAGGGCAGTTGGAAAATGAGATACAAAGGGCTCTATTCTGCCCTCATTTGCACAGCACTTAACTTTGATTTTCATGCCATTTAAACAAGAATGTCATGTAAAGTGTCTTGATCATTGAAAATGGTGCCAAATACATATTCTCCCCTCAAGATTACTGCATGCAATTCAGATCATGGGACATTTACATTAGTAGAGGTGGCCTTTAAAAAAGACATTAAAATAGAGGTTGTAATCTGAATTGGCCTGTTTCTCAGTTACTTAGCCAATTTAACCATGTAAACTACAGTTTCTTTAGCAGTTTTACATTTGTATTTGCCGGAGAAAAGTGATATTTATATACTAGACATAATTCATATAAATGTACAGGATACAAATAACTGTGCAGAGTGCCATCATTTCAGACTATCATCTAATTTGCTAATATATGTAGATCTATAGTATTGGTAGTAAGATGCAGGAAGGGGGGTGCATCACATCTTCCACTCATTATATGATATCATGGTAATATGTCTCCTCATTCTTAGGTGTTTTAGAACCTTAGCATTTCCCAGTTACAGAGAGTTATGTTGCCCTCTGGATAAAAGAAGGAGAAATACATGGCATGCTTTTTGAAGGAAAAATATTACACAATATAATAAATACATGGTATGTTAGTCCCCACTTAGGTCTGATGTTGCATGTTATGAACAGGCCTGTTTCATCTTATTGCCATTGTTATAATCCTCAGACACTTAAATGATCATGAGACAGTCAGCTCAAAGTTGCAAAGGTATGTTATACTCATGGTTGCATTTCAGTGATTGACTTTCTTATCTCCTTATTAAACATTATACTTCAATTAAGGTGTGACACCAGCAGGTATGGTCCTGTTCTGGATAGGACTGCACTTTAAAAAAGCCCATCAGATTCTGTGAAGGCTCATTCTACAGGTATTGTAGAAAATCACAGGCAACCATGAGTACAAAAGGCAAGATAAGGTCACAAGTTTCTTTGACACCTTTTATTGACATTTCCTCAGACCTAGCTGGTATTGAATTTAAGATGTCAGACAAAAGAGCCCAGCAAAATAATCCAGCAAGTTCTCTTGCCCAGTTTTGTTCAATTTGCTCTACTGTCTTTGGATACTGTAGACTGACCTAAAGGATGAGCATTACTCTGAAGTTGGCTCGGGTTCAACTTGAAACTAAGCAAACCTCCTCATTTATGAAATAGGAATAAGAGGCAAAGTGGGTTTCAAGGCTCAGTCTCATGCTCAGAACATGAGGACAAGTCTTTAATAAATCAAGAACCTCTTCAATACACTCTGGTGTATTTCAGTTCATGACTAGTTTTTTTAAGTAGTTGCATATTTGGTCACCCGAATCATGTTATGTTTGGGAAATAGACAAAGATAATGTAATAGAACACAGAGTATTACAGAAACAGTGAAGCATTTTCCTGCCCCTCTGTTTTCAATCTGTACAAATAATACAGCAAATAGATTGTATGATGCATTATAAATTACATGATACATAATAGTAATCATTATCACTAACCAAATGATATAGAACATAACAAGAAATACTAGCAAATATTCAGCGAAAGCCAACTTTGAAATTATCTGTCAATTTATTCTAGGAGTTAGTCCTAAAATAAAAAAATAAAAAAGTTAATAAATAAATAAATTTTAAAAGCACCAGAAAAAAAAGATTATGTAGTCTACCTATAATGAAAACAAAACACAGACTTTCTGTTACTTCAGGTATAAACCTGAACAGCCAAAGACCTATTTTGTTCCCAGATTTTGAGCAGTGTATATACTGAGGAAACTAAAATTATGTTTGAAATAATTCATTGACAGGTGTAAAAAAGGCAAAATTACTACAATGTTATTTCTTCTCTAGTCTATAGGCTGGACTTTGTGAGAATGTTCAGTGAACACTTTTTTTTTCCTAAGAATTCTCCTTGTGCTCTTCAGACTAAAGAAATGCAGATATATGTCAAAGTAAAAATAATGCCCACTGAGAAGAGAGGATACATTAGCTTTTCTTTCTCAATCTCAATTAATATTCAATTGGAATTTGCTGTAAGTTTTGTGGGAGAGATTGGAAGGATTCCAGCAGCAGTGCTTTTCTCTGCAAGACACCTTTCTGTGCGTTATAAAATGACCAAAAGATGGTGTAAGTTTGGAGTGAACATACAGTATTTTCCACATGTTGTCTAAGAATTTGGAGAGAGGACGTATGTCTCAATTTCTAAAAGCTTTTTCTTTTATAGAAATAGAAAAGTTGGCAAAACCCAAGGCTAGCAAGGGAGTCTAGTACTACTTTCTTAGTCAGTGAGTACTGACTTGATTTTTATATCTCTAAATGTTATTAACTTTACTGACATCAAAGAAGGCTCATACCCTTAACACAATATGAAGAAAAAAGGTATCTGGCTTCACTGGCCTCATGTTTCATTGTACTATCACATCACAAGCTGCTGCACTGATAGAAGAAATCACATATCCTCTACAAAGAAGAGAAAAACGTATATATAACAGTCTTTGAAAGTTCTGTAAATGCACATTAGGCACTGACTGCATTTTGCTGGCACAATACACGGCACTCTGACAGCAAAGGCACAAAGTCGTGCATCTTTAGCAAAGACAATAGAGAATACAGGATTTAAAGTTGCCATTAGGGAGCACAAGTGAATAAGGAGTAGTGCTTCTGATGGGATCTGCCTTTCAATTTTTAAAGCATGATAATGTAACCAGAGCAGCAGCTATTCTCTTCAGCCATATTGAGTACAGGTAGAGTGGTCATTCCTAGAAACATAGAAGCATAGGATCACTAGTAGCTTACCTAACTCAATCTTTACCTCAAATATTGAAAAAGGAAAAAAAAAAAAAACAACAACCAACCAATAATAAAATAACTTGCCACTAAAAAGAATTGCACCATGATAAGAATGTAGCTCTCACAAGAAAAAGTTTTATGCTTCCATTGTTGCGCAATAGAAGAGTATTTCTGCACCTGTATAATCCTTCGGGGTGAGAGAAGGACTACAACTTCTGCTTTCTGCTTACAGCCAGGACTGCTGGGGCTGAGGGTGGGTTTTAAACAGCTGGCATCAGACAGGCAAAAGCTCCTCCATTTAACTTTTATCAGACTGCCTGAGACCTAGATATGTATATTTTCACTCTCAAGTAGGGACATAAATCACGGATGGAAGGAGATCATTATTGGCATCCACAATTTTCCTGTAATTATAGGAAGTGGAGGATAGAAGAGATAGGACAAAGAGGGACACATACACACATGACAATAAGTGGGATGAGGCTTGGGGTTTTTTCCCCCTGAAATATCTGTATAACAAATGTGGAACACAGGCCACATATTAGTTAGACAAACTCTTAGGTATTGTGATTGTCTTGGTTATGTGTGAGGTTTCTTCCAACCCTTAACAATTCTGTGATTCTGTGATATACTTAACAGGGGCCATTAGAAGCCATTTCACTGCTAAAGGCCTCTGCATTCCTGTAAATACAACTAAAAGCATGATCCCAGGGTTATGGCATATATCACAAGTACTGTGTGTGCATATGTGCTATTTCAAAAATTCCATGAGTTTTATTGCCAGATATAACCTTTCACAAACACTGGACAAACATGTACGTAGGTGGTAGCACTTCAGTGGAATTGGCAGATTTCAGCTAATCTAATGGTGTAACATGATATGTCTTTTCTATTTAATGTGTTGTGAAAAATCTAAACACAGGTAAGATTTTTATTTTATTACTTTCATTTGCCCTTTTTTTCCTATGTTCTTTCAGTAGTATGAGCACTGAAATCTGAACAAAACCCATAATGTGATGTTTAAAACAGTTACCATTTTTCAGGAGTATTTTTTTAGGAGGTAGTGGAGATTGAGAGATTGTTTTCTAAATTAAGAGTCCAAGATTTATGGGCAATTTGAGTGGTACCTGGAAAATTGAAGGAGTGGGAAGGAGAGAAAGAAGTAATGGTGTTGTATTCCAAGGCAGAAATAAAAAGCTTTTGTTGTCAAATTCTTATTACCAGATTTTAGTACTTTTCCTTAGTTATTTGAGCAAATACTTAAACTTGTTCATCTCAGTGTTGAAATACAGCTGGAAAAAGCCTAGGTCAGGCTATCAGCTTGACCACTAGTACCCTATGAGACAGCAAGAATAAAAAATGTCACATCCCATGAGTACTGCTCTCAGATACCTCACATCTTGCCACAAGCATGGAGGGGCACGGCGTACAAGTTAAAGCACAAGTCTAGTCTTACCACCTCTGGTGTAAAGGTGAAGTAAGTAAGTTCCAAAATCCAAGGAAATAGGCACACAAGGTTCAGGCTGCCTGCAACTCCAATCTCCCTGTACCTGCTCATTCAAATTGAAAGGAGTATGGGCTGGCAGCTGACTTCAGAGCTGGCCCTTCTTCCCCTAAAAGTGACCTAGATCTGCTCTATTGTTCTCCAGAGGTTCCTATGGCACACTCAGTACTGCCTTGCTGTGTAAGGAGAAGCACAGTCATACAGGAAGCATCATCACAAATACTGTGTGTCCTCTCATTTGCTCCCCATGGAAAAAGTTTGTGCTTTGCTTGGTAGAATTCCAGAGTTGTGGTCACTGTTGCTTTTGACATATGTGTATTGTTAAATATTTACATTAGAAAGAATGGGGTCAAAAAAACAGTACTTCACAACTGGAGCAGAAGGCAGTGAGGTCTGTGGGGATTTTTTTTAGATTTCCAGAGTTCATTCCAGTGTGAGATCAGCCCTGGACAAGGTTATCCTCTCCATAGGGATGAGATTCCCTCCTAATGTAGAGCCCTTCATTTTTCATGCAAGTGCTGTGAGCAACAGATCCCTTCCACAACTTTTTATGTATCCTGGGCAAGGCAATGATGTATGCCTTCTTTGGCATACAAGGCAAAGTAGTATATAGCTGAATAAAAGCAACAGCTCCCTGAATCTGATTTAGAATATAAGGAGAAGCATCAGAGGACAGATCTGATGTGCTCACAGTAGGTTGCCTTGTTGAAAATACACATTTTTTAAAAAGTCTCTATTCTCCAAGGCTGTAGCTGAAGACAGCGTAACGGGTTTCCTACATGTTCAAAGTTCATACAAGAGTAACAAATGTACAAGTATCTAAGTGTAGATCCTTAGCTGGAGATGACAGCAAGTATTTCATGCATAAACTGCCTTCTGGGAATTCAGCATCTGCAAGGAATTCAATAGTAATGTCAATCTGTAACCCAAGTTCACCAGGACTATGATGCACACAGGAAGGGAGAGAAGGGCACACGTTTAGATGGTGGGTGACCAGTTGGCACAACAGAAGTATGACACTCTACCTAGTCCATCCGGGGAATCTGGGCTGTTTTCTGCCCTTCTGGGAGGCAGGTGAAGCAGAGCACCTTGGGACCATATCACTTCACAAAATCAAAACTACATTTACATTTCTTTCAAAAATGTAAGCATGACATTTTCTTTTAAAATTACAGGTTTAGTAGTGTGGAATAGATGCCTTCAGGTTGCTATTATTTCTTGGCGCAAGTTAGTGATAACTTACCATAATCACTCACCCAGCGGGCCCCCAATATTGCTAACTTCCAACATTTTGCTTTTGTCCTTTTTCCCCATGTCATTATTCCTGAAAATAATCTTTCATTAAGTAAGTAAAACCTGGGCAGGGCCACTCAAATTCCATGAAAAAGCATATAGCATTTTCTGAAATCAACTGACTATTTCCTGTTTTCATGCTTCAAGTTTCAGCTTTTCTTCAAATTCCCATTCCATGCATGGTGCCTTTTAATTCAAAGACTTTGTATTTAATAGATTATTATCTCTAGCAGTCTTGTTATTTGTTCAAAACTTGTCAAAAATATTACATAGCTATTTGTTGAGGAAAAAGAATCAAAGTTTATTTCTTTAAAGATATAAAAACTTCAGCCATTTTTACACATGCCTCCTAGTTCTTACTCATGCCATGCAGTGGAACCAATTTTTGGAGTGTTTTAAGTGTAAAAATCTAATTTTAACCAAGCTTAGATAGTTTATTTTACTTGACATCCATATATTTTAGAGTTTAAATGTAAAAGTTACTATCAATAATATAAAATATTTTATATAATACAATTATATATAATACATAGAGACTATAGTATATCATATTATAATATATATTATATAATGTATAATGTAAATATAAATGTAATATAACATATATATATATAAAATATACAATTAAATATAAAATTTACTCAGGGTCCAGAGGGAATAAACAGTGTATGAACTGTCTACTGTTGCAGCCTTCTAAAAATCTCATCAAAACCCCACTATTTCAGATTTTTAAGACAACATCTCTTCTGAAACGTTGAAGCTGATAATTTACCTGCATCGTGGAAACCCAGAGAAAACAGTTCATCTGTAATACATAAAATAGTGCTAAAAAACAGTTACACGCAACCTATTTATTACTTATCCCCATATTTGAGCAAATAATGTCTGCTGCATTTCACTCATAGAGTCTAATTTGTGTTAAATATAGCTTCATGCCTACCCTGGGTAGAGCAAATGCCTTGCAGTGGTGCAATTTGACGATGTTATGGCACGAATAGTCACGAACAACCAGGACAAAAAGGCTGCCAGCAGTCGCCCTCTTTTCCTGCCTGTTTTAGAAATGCATTTTATGGCAGGAGCAACAACTGCCTATTTCTTTTAGATAATCCAAATAATATATTGCTGGCTAATTAGGGAAGAGGTACTTACGATCTCACACATGCAGTTACTGAACAGTTTCGTTTACTGTTCAGTACAGTTAAAATTTTAGTACTCCTGATATAGTACCATATAGGCTTAAACAACTGGACAGCTGGAAAAAAGCAGGCTCTTTTTGAGTATTTTTTCAAGATTTAGTTAGATATCCACTGTTGAGACACTCTCATAAAAAATTATAAAATTCTTCTATGGTAAAAAATAACGGTTTGGGTTTTTTTAAGAAAATGATGCAGGGAAGTTTATACTAATTCAAAACAGTCCAAAACATCCACTTTTTTACAGGTATAGAGATTGTGGGAGGAGGAACAGAGACTGGAAGACAGCAAGTAACATACGCACATCACAAACCCAGTACTACAAATCCTAGCTGTGGAGCAGCATGCATACTACCATTAGTGCCACAGGTATGTCTCAAAGCCCTTACTGATCAGTCCACTGTGTTGGAACAAACAAGATGGGTGCCAGTTCCTGTGGGGAAGTGGATTAAGCTGGAATGGTTACAGAAATTCTTGCTCTGTACTCTGTGTCCCACCTCTCTCAGTAGTTGGTGTGCCCAGAGCAAGGGCACACAGAATTTCCATAATCTTCAACCAACTTTTTAATCTGAACCATAATAGAAGAACTTTTTTAACGAGATCTTGCTCTACAACTAGATAAAAAGAGCAAACATGAGGGCTAATACTGGAATTAAAATAGGTCTAAACCTATGAAAGATAGTCATCTTTGCTCATCCCCAAAGGACTTTGCTATTGTGTTCTGTCTTCAGAGGAGAACTGTAAAACCTCTGTGCTTACATAGCCAGTGAAAACTGGTTTGGAACGTCTAGATTAAGAAGCCCAGAGAGCACGAGCTCTTACAAGGTAGAAACTGCTCATTTTTCTTCTGTACCTAAACTGGTAAAATTTACTTACTTTATAGAACTCATGAAAAGTTTAATTGCAGAGCAAATTTTTTTAATTCTAGCTCATTCATGCCTTTGCTAGCACTTGTCTTTGCTGAGATTGTTCCTTGCTGAGTCAAATGGTGGAAAAAATGTTCTTAGTGAATAGTAAACTCACTGCAGAATGCACTGTGGTAGAGAAACTAATAGGTTTGCTTACAAAGATCAGAAAAAAATGTTTGTGTCTAAAACTTGATTATTCATTTTCAAAACAGCTCTTTTGCTTTGACATGGCTTTTGAAAGGAGTTATACAATTCAAAATGAATTGAAATGTTTTATCTCAGGTTCATCTAGCAGTTTTAATTATTTGTTTCCCCAAAAGCAGGCAAATTTTTGTTTGAATTCTGGAACAGACCTCATTTATTTTCCTAGCCCAGTTACAATCTTGCAGTCATTTCCAGTGAGCAGAAATCCAGCAATCCAGCTCAGAGTACAAAGAAAATCTGTAACTAGACTGCAAAAGAGGATGCAGACAAATAATTGTATGTTTTCTCAACGCACTGTATTGCCACTAGAGTATCAAATGCAATACAACAAATCAAAGATCAGGGAGCATGGATCACAGTGCCTTACTGAAGAAAGATGCCCCCCATTGAAAGATACGAATGGGGAGATTTGTAAGAAGACAGCAAATATGTTGAAGAAGTGACACTCATCCACTACCAAATTGCCATGTCATTCTTAATTTGCTGTCTAGTTTTATACTATATGTATATCAAGCCTCTTTCTCTTGTATGTGTACAACTGAGGACAAAAATAATATTAAATGCAGAAGGTGTGTTCTTGAAATTCTATTTCTATTGCTGTAGCTTACCTGCCCAGTTGTGTTTGGGGAACTTTATGATTAAATTATCATCTTCAATCTATAACAGCTCAAGATTGCTGTAAGATTTCCAAAAATCTTAGAATTTGTCAAAAACTTCACGATTTTGGGGGTTTTTTGAAGATTCTCTTTGGCAAGCATCAACACAAAGGTAACTGAATTTCAAATTGGTATACACATCTTCTGTAGAGCAAAATTAAACCTGCAGAGACAAAGGCTGTGAATAACTTGAGAGAATCAACCCTAAAATATGTTGAAGGCAATGAAAATGAAAGTAGTAAAACTACGTAAGGGAAGGATGTTGCTAAATGTCCATTAGATTTAGGAATGTTTACTTTCATTGTCTATGACACTGGTTTAAAGTGCACCAAATGCAAAGGCATATGCCTTCAAGAGAATTCTGTCTTCAGAGAATTTGCTAATGGGAAAGCTTTAAGAGCCATTGAGTTAGTCCGTGGATTTGGAATTGATGTATCTGCCCTTTTCATCTTTAAGATGTTGTACAAACTACCTTAATTACTAAATAAAACAGTTCAGATCTCAGCGGAGAAGCATTATGTATTAGGTGAAAGGAAAGAGAATCTCATGAAGCCATCTAAATGCCTTCAGGTAATGCAAGTACAATTGCCAGTGAGGTACCTCCTGCATGCAATTCAGAGCAACTTTTGGGCCCATTTGATGCAATTAAGTATTAATTATTTCATTTCCCCTCCCCTAATAGATCAGTATATTAAAAAAAAAGTGCTGCACAATGATGTAGAACCTGCCCATATACCCCAAAATGAATGAGACTCTAGTTAGTCAAGCACAGTTTGTTCTACTTCCCCTAAATAGCATGATGCTAAAAATGACCATGACCAGAATATTTCTCAACAAACTTCCACAAAATACTACAGAACACAGTGTCCTGAACTGGAACAATTCATATGCATGGTTAGAACTGTCAGTGGGGTAGGAAACCCATAGCTACCTTCTGAAAGAGTCCCGTAAAGAGGAGGGGCAGAGAGCCGCGATGGTTTCTTTGGTAGCAAGTAGCTTCAGGCCTCCCATGTGAAGACTGATGCCTGCAAAGAGGCTGACTGCAGAGCCCCCCTGCTCAGGAGTTCTGTAGATCAGCAAACAAGCTTACATGAGAAATGCTGTGGTATCGACGATGGAAGCAGAAAATGTACCTAACAATAATAGGCTCCACTTCAGCCAAGCAGCAATACTGTTCTCTGTTTATGGGAAAACAATCAGAACGTCAAGCTTTGCCACCTCTTACTGGGGACTATTTACCCCATTGTGAAGAATGTAACAGGGCAAAAAATGCCTCTACTAAAAAGCTTGAAAATCCACAAGGCTTCCCTTCCACCTGGCTTTCTACAGAAAGCACATTGGAGACAAATTCATGTTTAATTATAAAATAAGCTTCAGCAAAGGAAATGAACTTATTCGGGTATTTAAAAAGCAAGTGAAGTTTGAAATTCTCTCCTAGACTACTCAAACTTCCAGGACAATTGCATGCATTTCTTTCTTCCAACAGAGCTCTTTTTAATTCTTTATTGCTGTCAGTTTCCTTTTATTTCAGAAGTGAAGCTGTGACAGGGCGTGGGAGCCGTGCAGGGAGGTTGTACAGGCAAATCGATCGCTACAGACACGCCAAACTACCTGCGCGACCGCGGCTGCCTCGGGGCCCGCGGTCACCCGGCCACTGCCGGCAGCGAGGCATCCACGGCCTCCCCTTCGGATGCTGAGCAGCAAACACACTAAAGCAACCACATCTCACTTCACCCCCTCCCCCGAGTATTGGGAAGGAATGTGCAGTATCCATTTTTAAAATGCAAATTTACCTGGTGGTTTTGTTTGTTTTTTTTTTTACCCACAGGGGGTTCTTAAGAAGACTAAAAAGATCATAAATTACTACACAGACCATTTAATGCCTACAGTAATTTTTATGTCTGTTCTTATTATGCCCATTCGTTTGTTGGCCTGAAAAGTTGCAAAGCTGAGTGTGTGACAAAGGAAGATGAGGCATGGCTGGGCTGCAGGGACAGGCAGCACTTGGCAGCACGATGCTATGGAGAAGAGGAAGCATGCAAGGGTAGGATTTTCTTTTTATAGGTTAGTATCTGGAACCTCATTTTTCCTAAGATAGGTTGGTTTACTTGCTTGTTTATTTATTGAACGTATCTTAGTCTAGTGAAAAACCACTGTGATGTTCCCAAATCTGCCCCTCTGGGTTCTGCAGGAATCCATCCTGGCAGACAGATCTGCAGACTTGGAGGAAGTTCAAGTATTTTCCAGTATATCAACAAATATGACAAGAACTCCCACTATATTCTGAGTGATGCCATAATAATAAGTGAGGAAAAAAGTAGTAACATTAGATAATCCCCATAGAAGACTAACTCTTTGATCTCCAGCTTTTACATGCATGCCTTTACACTTTGTACATTGTAAGCATTTGATTTCTTACCAACAAAATATAACTACAAACTCCGTTTGAACGTTCCAGAAATAAAATTCTCCTTGATCCAGTTATATGCCTTCTAAGCAGTAAGGGAGAAAACCGAGGCCTCAGATGACCACGATGAGTAAATGAACAAGTTATCATACAAATGTCAAGAGCTAATAATGTCTATTTGGTTTAGCTGCTTCTAAATATTAAGTCAATTATATTTCTGCTTTTTCTTTGAGACTCAGTGCATTATCACAATTTTAATACTTTATCTCCAAATACATAGACAAGCCTGACACTGGGACCTGTGTAGATAGGGAGCGTTAATAAAAACATTTTCATCGCCCCATTTCTGTCTCTGATGGTAACTAAACGTACTTTTAGCCAAAATAAATTTTGCATCAATTCATGTGAATAAAATCCATTCTCCCTTGTGTGCTTGACCTCCCTAGGCCTAGAACCTTTTGATTTTGTTCTGTCCAGGAAACATTCACATACTTGAGCAAATGTGAAATAATGAGCTATGACCTCTCGCGATACTGCTTGTCTGGTTACATCAGTGAATTTTCAGCAAGGGAGCTATTTCAATGGGTGTCAGTGTAAAGGAAATGACTCACTAGGCTGGCTTATAGCTGCTTGTAACTACAGAGACTGTTAACTAAATCCTAAATAAATAGAAATAAATAATAGAAAATAAATCATGTTTCATTGCTAGCACTAAAACCCAGTACACGCGTTATTAAAATTAAATGGATGCAAATAGTCAAAAGTCTCTGAGCAACAGGGTTTTTTAAATGAAAGAACTGAAATTTTTGATAATCATCACGAAGAGAGATGTAGAAACAAAGAGAGAAGAAGCCAAGAGGAAGACATTTTACAGGCTGTAGTGCCAGAGTCATTCTTTCACAGGCTTTACATCACAGAAAGCTCAGATTCAGAAGATGTTGCAAATGTATGTCTCCAGAATACACCCATCACCTTTCAAGATTTCAAGCGGGGTTTATTCATGATTGGGAACAGCACTGCCAAAAGGAAACAGTTAGAACCAGGATACATTCCTGGGACATTATAATGCATATTATGCATTGTCTCAGCTTGACTGTGAACAATGCACTTGAAAATGAACATCAGCTAATTAGTTGCATACCATAGAGGAGGTTTGAGCCTGTTTCATTTACTGCACAAACGATTTCAGACTTTTTTTTTCAGCTCAGAAGAGCTCAGAGGAGGTATAGCCCTCCACCCCTTTCTTGGATGAGGCATTTTACATGTGACATGGCGATGCAATCTGGAAGGAAACAGAAACCCTGGAAAGCCACAGACATAAAAATAGAGATAAGAGAATTTTAGCTTCCTTTCTGCTTAAGCAAGTGTTTGAAAATCTGAAATCTGGATGTTGCTAAAGAAGTTTGCATCCACACCTCAAATGGCACTGCAATGTAGATATACCCCAGGCAGCTAAAAGAAAAATGGCAGCTCACTCTGGTACTTCATACTATTTAATAATAACATCACACAACTTAGCTGCTCATCCATATGGATACTCCACACTGAATTGTGGGCTGCTGTGGGTCCTCAAGCTCATCTCTCTGATAAAACTTGCCTAAAATCAATTTAATACCTTTACACTGCAATAGGTGTACCCTAAGCTCGTGCTTTTCTACATTAAGGTCCTGTCAATGTTCAAATGCTCCTTCAAATGTTGCCACCACTTTTGAAATATAAATACTCCAGTTTCCCCTCTGACAGACCACAAGAAAGATAGTGAAAATTTGAAGCCCTCCAACATGGTAAGGGCAACAGCAGTCTTCTGCTAGCTCTGTGCAGTAGCTCGCCTGAGAGGCAGCTGGCTGCTGGGAAGCTCTGTGAGCACTACAGTGTAAATATAATGAAATGACAAGGTTCTGCCATTTCTCATCCTTGTCACTAATTGCATACTTTCACAGCTCTCTCTGAGCCCTAAAATTCTGTGAACACCAGAAATGTGAAAGTTTTAGGAGATGAACAGCCTGAGAAAAGTTGGAGTTAAAGACTGAGAAGGCATAAAATGGAAATAAAATGTGACTGCAAAAGAGGCCTTTTTCAGTTATTCCTACGCTACCATATGACTTTAGCAAAGCATGCGGCAAAGTGATGCTCAGTGGACACAAGTTAACTAGTTGTTACCAAGGCCAAGCTGAAGCCTCCACACTCTGTGGTCATCCATAGTGACCACTTACGCCACTTACCTCATGCCTAATAAAGAAACAAAAATGGCTCTCCACACCCTAGTCTACAAGGTGTGTACCAAGGGAACTTGGCTGCTAAAGTATGCCTCTTGTTCCCACATGCACACACAGAGCTTTTGAATAAATGGCGCTGAGCATCACAGTAATTGTAGCAATGACCCAGCATTTGATTCCATTGTTATTTCAGAAGTTCAGAAAGTGATGTGTCTAACGTAGTGGTTCAACAAGGCCATTGTGTGACTGTATGTCATACCGGCACTTCAAGCACATGCAATCAGCTTCCAAGAGGAACTTCTGACTTTGCACTTGAACTTTTTCTTTTTTTTTTTCATTTCACTCATTGACTAATGAATCAAACACAAGAATTAAAGTTAGGGAGGTAAAAAAATTAACTATTGCTGAAATATGGCTACATGGACCAAATATTTATGTCACTGGTGGCTATGAAAGGTGATCTATCTTAGTCATAGATGTTATTGACAACTGTGGAGGTGTGGCTAGGGAAGAGGGTATGCAAACAAAAGTATATGCCTTCTTTGCTGAAGTGAATTCCTATCCAATTCCTGAGTAAGCTCCTTGGACAATTACATAGCTTACGCTTCAAAAGGAGCTTTTTGTCAAATCAGGACAGTGTTTCCTCAAGGGTATTTGTACAACACATAAAATGTAAGCTCTTTCTAGTTTTGTTTGTCATTTATATATTTGAAAGGGAAAAAATATTTAATGAATTTTAAAATTCTCCTCCTTCTCCTAAAACTAAGGTACATTCTGACATCAGAGCTATCGCACTATTTTTTTCTAAGGAATGGTAGTACATTGTAGTTGTCAGTCTGATTTTTTTTGTAGTTCTCTAAAATAAAGTCTTTCAAAGGTAGAAAATAACATCTGAATTTCTTGTCCTTTGTTTTCTCTCCCTTTGCTAATGCTCTTATTTTTGTTGTCATGAGAACATAAACATTAAATCCCCTAGAGAGAACCTTCCAGGCACTTTTTTGATACATAGATTGGACATTTCTTACTCTCTATCATTTGATCTCTGAAACAGTTTGTTAAGTTTGCCTTCAAAGGAATGTTTTTATTGATTTCTTCTATGGCTGTGAAATATATTTTTTATATTAACAGAAATGTTTGCATTTTGTCTTTATAAGTTCAGAGGTAGAACTCTGATAACAGAATTTTATTTTTTTTCTTCCACCTAATGTCTATATTAAGGATCTCCTAACCTTTAAGGCAAGCAATTTCAAATCAATTATGTTGTTTTTCAGGAGGGAGGCTAGGGAAGAATTGACAATCCAAGTTAGAGTCTATTTACTCTTTCACCATCACTGACTCATTTGCAAGTGCTCGGCTAGGATAAGTCCAGACAGAATGGAGATTGTAATTGAGGAGTCTAAATCAGAAAAAATAAAGACACTGTATAAGAATAATTAAAACAGCTTCTAACCAACCTTGATTTATCTGTTGTAGTAGCGTTGTAGTGTACATGATAAATAACCCATAACTATCTAATAGAGTTCAAAAGAAGTGATAGAAATAGAACACCAACAATATTATCTGTTGCATACTAATGGAATGAGAGAACTGGAAAGTAAAATATTGACTATATTTTTCTGTATTGTTTATGTTGGATAGAAAGTTAGGAAAGGTCTCCAGAAGAATTTTTCCCATATAAAGAAGTCTCAAGGACTTCAGAGTTTTATGCTTGTCTGTGACATTCTAATCACTAGAGATTAACAGTACTGGTATTTGTTAAAGAAAATTCAAGTAAGTTTCCTGAGAGTAAGGGATGCAAGACTGGACTTGTGATCTATCTGTTTGAAAAAATCCTAACAAAAAAGCAGTTTAGGTTTACCAGCTGTGATCTTTGCATCCTTTGTAATTATGTCAAGCAGAACACACCTTATCTGAGAGTTGCACATGTGTAAATACCATAAGAATATGGCTGATACTGTCATTAACTCTTCCCTAAGGACAAGACAAAGGAAAAGTGAAGAAAGCAACACCATTGCAATGTTTCTTTGTCAATTTTATAGCAACTTAGATTAAATGAGTTATTTTCAGAGTCAGAGTTAAGGACTCGGTGTGTGAGGTCCAAAGTGACAATGCTCACTCCACTGCAACCAGCTGCGGAATAAGTCAGGCTAACCAGAGCAGTAGCAAATGCCCCTTAGTAGCCCCCTGGAGATGAAAACCAGAAGATAAACCACCTCAAGTGTATGTACACCAATGCATGAAGCCCGGGGAAGAAACACGAGGAACTGGAACTCTGTACCCAGTCAGAAATTTATGGTATGATAGGAATATCTTAAACATGGAACGACTCACATGACTGTAGGACCATGACAGATGGCTATAGGCTGTTTTGTAAAGGCAGGAAGGGAAGAAGAGGAGAAGGACTCTCTCTCTATGTTAATTAGAACCTTGAATGTATAGAAGTCAACTGATGATTGTGGAAGCCCTATTGAATGCCTCTGCGTCAAAATGCAACAGGTTGTCTCTAAGGGGGACCTTACTGCAGGCATTTGCTACTGACCTCCAAACCAACAAAGCAATATTTGGGTCACTTAAGCAATCTTCAGGTCAGCAGAACTTTGTTCTTGTGATGACTTCAACCACCCAGACTTCTGTTGGAAGAACAGTACAGCAGCTCACATGTGCTCAAGACCAAAACCATGGATGGAACAGCAGACATTTTTATAATACCTGTTGAGAACTACAAGGGTATTTCCAGGGTGTACAGAGATGCAGTTAGGAAAGCAAAAGCTCAGCTTGAAATGAGATTGGTCGGGGTATCAAAAACATAAGAAAGGGTACTTTTGGTATGTAAACAACAAGTAGAAACAGAAGGAAACTACTGGCTTGCTGTTAAACAAGAGAGATGAATTAGTCACCAACCATGAAATGGCAGAGGTTGTCAACAATTTCTTCACCTCTGTCTTTTCCAGCACTGTTGAGGCTCAGACCTTGGGAACAAAAATCCAGGTTGATACAAACAGAGATCCAGTCAGTGAAGGAAGGCCAGGTGTGTGAACTATTACAGGGGCTTGACCCCCAGAATTTGATGGTCCCTGACAATATTCACCTGAGGTTGTTACAGAGCTGGCTGATGATGTTGTGAGGCTCCTCCCAGTCAGTGGTGCCCACTTGACAAGTGTTACAAGAACAATATGCATAATTCTATATATTCTGCTTGTGAATGGAAGAAAAGGGATCCGGACCTGGGTATTAGGAAACAGTTCCAGGTAATCTTAGATAAGCACAGTCCTAGGTACAGAAGTCTGTTGTATCCTTACTGGATAGAGATGTTTTCAGAAAAATTGCTATTTCAGGCTTAGACTTTGATAGCACAATATTCTATAATCTTAAAAATCAGAAGAACATTAGAGACATGAAGAAATGCATTTTAGCCCCCTCCAAGTACCAGTTGCCTTTAAAATAATTTCAGAAAAAAATAAAAACTTCTTTTCTGGTAAGAATGAGGGCTCCCCAGTGAGTGTTTTAAAGACATGAAGACATTAGAAACATTTGCAGCCACTTCATTGATTTTTAAAAGAAACCTAAACAGTGCAATTCTGTCAGCTAATTAAAATGGTTCTCTCCAGTTGCACTGAATTTCTTTTGGAGAACCATTACTTTCCTTGCAGCAAATTATGGTACTTTGTTTTAAGATTTCAGATTAAGGGGAGACAATAAAGCCATACAGCAACACCAGGTACATAGGAGCACAGACCTTTTAATGGTCCGCTTAAAGCAAATACCATTGATTGAGCCAGGACTTGAATGCTTTCTAATGAAAAAGTCTACAGACTAATATTTCCAGAAAGAATAATATCATAAACCATACACATAAAGGAAGTTATGTTTACCTCTCTTCTTATGTCATATATTAAAAAGAAATAGTTATGAAGGAAAAAGTTTCCAGTTTCTCTTTCCCACTTGACAGGGACAGCTTCTGACCCCATCATCATGCAGTACTTGTTAGTGTTATTTCTTACTGATATTCCCTAGGCACAAATGTGATTAAAACGACTTCTCAAAGGTCACCGGACAGAACGTGTATTATCTATCCTAAGACATGAATTACAAAAAAATAAAGCAGTGAAAAAGGTGAGTGACCCACTGACTAAGCAGAGGTACAGGACTTTGCAGACCTGAACTTCAGACCCTGCTCTGCTCTGGCAAGAAAGCAGATGGAGATAAATGTCTTCAGTAAGTCTTCAACATGCCTAAGCATTTCAGCTTTTTTTTTCTTTTTTTTATAATCCCATTTGATATTCCTCTGCTTTCTCAAGTGTCTAGACATCTCTGAAAACCTGTTACCTAGTCTCCTGGAGGGATAGAGATACTACTTATTTAGGTGCTGAGGCTCCTAACAGTCATTTCAGAGACTCGAGTACAAGCTAGCATGGCTAAGTTAACAGCTTGACCTTTTTTATAGCCCATATTGGGATCGAAGGCAACAAAATGAGGCTTAACTTAGACAATTAAAGCTGGACGGTATGAATTACATTGAGTTTTCAAAATGTAGCTAATACACTCACTTATTCAGAGAGGCCTGGGGCAGATTCACACATTAAAGGATATGAAACTCATATATTATGGTAATGGGAACCATGAAAATAGATTAAGATAAATAACCACATTTGAGGAGTGCACTCCATGAATCTCCTGAACATAAAGAAAATTATCACATTACAGTATTTAAAAAAATATATTAAAAAGTTAACCTGATAGCATAGCACAAAAAATCTGGTATTTTAGGTTATTGAGATGAGAACCCTAGACTGAAACTGAATTATTGAATGCAATAACAATCAGAAGAATCAAATTTCTTTTATTCCAAGCATTGAGGCTGAACAAATAAACCCATTCATAGTTGCAACATTCCCTAGTGCTCCCTCATTTTGTGCAGAACTATTCAGGAGTCTCCATCTTGAACTCCTGGGTTAAACTCTGGTAAGGTATATGTAGAGACAAAGAGTCTGTGTCCACAGCTCTGCCAAAACTCATCCATGAACCCAATAATCTTTCTGCTAGTAATGGACAGTTGACTATAATTGCTTTTTTTTTCATAAGTATATAACCAGAGAGAGATAAAATGAGACAAAGGGAATGTCTCAAATGAAATCAGATGTGACCTTTTCAAAATGGGGAGCATTTCAGTGATTTTAATTAGAAGCCTAGGAAACAAGAGTTAAATAAGCTTGAAGATACCTGCTCTTTCAACTGAGCCTGGTAGGCTGGTAGGAAACTTTGCCTGCTTTACAGCACATAGGTTTTATAGCCTCTCACTCCATTAAAAAAAATAAATAAATTAGAAGCCCCAAGGCAGCCACATATTTAGAAGCAATGAAAACCCAACCTGTCTACCTCTAAAGCATTTAAAGGCAAATGTATTTGGGCTTACAACCCAGGAATGAAAGCATAGCAGAATGCATTAAAACACTGTGACTTTTCTGTAATCTACATGGCTGCTCATGGCACAAGTTTGAAGATCCAGAATTCATTCTGTGTTTCTTAATATTTCATAGAAATAAAGAATCGCAATGCTAACAAAATTAACATATTGAACAAACATATCTCATTACAATGTCAAACTATGTAAAACCACAATGGACCATTCCAGGGGAGTCAAAACCAATTAGTTGTATCAGAAAATCTACCAGACTACAAAACAGAGAGGCCTGTGAACTTCTGCAACTGGTTCAGAGATTAAAGAAACTGCAACACAGCATGGGGACAAGAGATAAACTGAGTGGGTGTAGAAAACTCCAAGGGAATTGAGAAGTTCATGCCCAGATTCAAAATATACCAAAGTTTAGAACTGACTTTCTAAGCAATTTTAGACTGCTTCTATTTTTAGAACTAAAATCATGCTACCACAACACATAGCTGATTTTACTAAACCGACCACCAGTACAGCACTCTGCCATGAGAATGATCTTTTCTTTCACCCCTTTGAGACCTGGGGCATACCTTTATTGTCAATGTGAATCCTGAAATGGGAAGAAGATAATCTGGGCTGAAAGCACAGACATTTCTGAGGCTTAATTGTAGCTTGAATCACTCATTAAAAAACCANTCACTAATAAACTCAAAATACAGAAGCTTTATGTACCTGTCTCCCTAAGTGCATTTTTAAAGTACATTTATGTATGTATTAGTTGTTGTCTTTCACTCCTGGCAAGCATCCAGTATTGGCTGGCTGTAGGAAGTGTTAAG
>VWZD01001162.1:155597-322168 GCA_013396695.1 Sakesphorus luctuosus | reverse complement strand
CTGTAGGAAATGTTAAGCAACCCCCACCCCTGAATAACTACTTGGCATAGAAGGATTGCTTGTAACTTGTGCAACATGCTTCATATTTAAGGACTCCTCAGCTTCAAAGATGCTCTTGAAACTGTGAATTAAGCACTTACATTGCATGCTTTGCAAATTTAGCTCTGTGTCTCTTGATCAACATCAAAGTTACCCTACAGAAATATTTCTCTCTCAATTTGATACCAGTATTTAAATTAAAAANTGTAGGAAATGTTAAGCAACCCCCACCCCTGAATAACTACTTGGCATAGAAGGATTGCTTGTAACTTGTGCAACATGCTTCATATTTAAGGACTCCTCAGCTTCAAAGATGCTCTTGAAACTGTGAATTAAGCACTTACATTGCATGCTTTGCAAATTTAGCTCTGTGTCTCTTGATCAACATCAAAGTTACCCTACAGAAATATTTCTCCCTCAATTTGATACCAGTATTTAAATTAAAAAAAGATTCTGTACACTATTATAAACATTAAAGGGAGCCTTTCCTAGCATAAAATCTGGCTTGGTATCATACTGATTTTGTGGTCTGCAATTCTAATAATAATCATAATATTGAGGATGAGGAAAGAAAACATTGTGGGACAATGTAGCTTACCACATAAGACAACCCATTATGGGCACTCCTTTGGGTTCTTGTTGTTTACTTTTTTGAACTAAGCATCTCATCTAATCAAAATATGAAATCTGCTCCATTGCTTCACAAAAGAAATATGGTTTCTTGTGTCTTGTGCTTGTCATTTTCACCCTTCTCCAACTGGTTATCACATGAAACTTTTGCATCAAAGAGAAAACCTTGTAGATGTTCAGTTTTGAATTTCTCCCTTCCTCTTCTTTCTACTGCCTGCATATGAGAAGGGAGTGGTAGGAGAGGGGGAGATGATGTCTAAAATACATTAGAAATACTGAAGAATTAAAAGATTTTATTGCCAATTAAAATATGAATGAACTCAAAGTTTCCCAAGGCAGCCATTTCCCACAAGACTTGTGCTCTAAATGATGCATTTCCTATAGCTTAGTGGGGAAATGAATGTTTCTATAAAATTTAGGAAAAAAAAATCCCTGCTTTTTGGGGTCTTGATAGAAGGAGGTTTTCACTTGGATCAGGTATGCCAGACATAATTTAAAGATACTTATTGGTGTGTATAGAATACATTTGCAAAAATGGTTAATTAACAAAAAATGAAGAAATACTTTTTGTGGGATTTACCAGAAGAGATTGTGTCCAATATCCAGTGGAGTCAATGAGAGTTCAACATCAAGCCTAGTTTTATTAATCCCATTTTAAACCCTCATTGCTGGGTTTTATCAAAACATATATCACCCTACATTTTTGAAAGAAAATCCTTGGGGCTCATTTTCCAAATTTAGGGTGAATTTTGCCTCAGTAGTGTGTAGGATTATGAACACCTACTAAATGGCTTTGTCTCTATTTTCAGAAATGGAATTCAATAAAATCTATATTTTGCATTAGCTGCAAATTTATGCAAAGAGGTATAGAAGAAAGCCAGCAATGTCACATTAAAACTCTTTTAAGTGAATATCTCATCTGCGTAACTTTCAAAAAAATGCATCTGAAAAAATGCCGGTGTTATTTAGCTTAAGATGGGGAGCTGAACAGAAATTTAAATAACAGGGGTCTTTCTACAAAGAGATAGTGCCATTTTTTAGCAGAGACATTTCTCTTCACAGGTTTTTCAAATTATATGTTCTTGTGAAGGATGTTAAATGTCTGGGTTGTAAATTTCAAATTGTCACTGCATGATGAACTCCAAGATGAGAAAGAAAAAAAAATTCTTGTTTTTAATTCAAGTTGAACATAAGCTATTGAAAATTCATATTTCATTTGTGGATTTTACTCAACATTCACAGGAGCTGGAGGTGCTACCTCCAGGCTAACTAGCAGAAATGAATCACAAAAAATTCTGAGTTATGCTGCTCTTATTTCACCATTCTAAAGTAAAACTTAAAGCTGGATGAAACTGAGAATTTCCATTTTTAAGAACTTTTTAATAAACAATTTTTTACATCTGCTCTTAGTTGAAAAATTATTCTTTACTGTTAAACTGCAGCTATTCAGTTCAATTTGACTTGTGCATGATGCATAGCAGCCAAGCGAATTACAGGGTTCTAGCCCAAGAAGTTACAAACATTCTGCTGTGATTCCATCAAAAACTTTTAAAATTAAAATGTATCAGAAACAGCTGATTTCCCATACAAAGCTGCACTCTGAGAAAACATTAGTTTCTCAGAGAAACACTCTTGGCCGGCTCTAGAAAGGATCCCATGCAGCCATGCTGACAAAACACACGAAAGTTCTACCTCAAATTCTATGTCTGTAAGAAAGACGAAGAACATGCAACATCAGTATCTTAGGGTTTTTCTCAAAAATCTAGAGCTTCACTTGGTTTTGCAATACAATAAGTTGCAGATATTTGAGAGGGAAATGAGCAAGACAGATTTTTCTCTAAGGATCATGAAGACATACTTGGTTAAAATGTATGTCAGGGGCCTGCATCGACAGGATCAGGCTTGAAATTAATTGTTCAGAGAACCGCGATCCTCCGCACCAATAAGACTACTCATGGTTTTGGGCAGGCGCAATCTTTCTGTACCTCAAGCTACCCACAGCTGTTCCTTCTAGGGCTGCTGTAAGGCTCATTTAGCTCTTCTAAAGGACTCTGAATCTCCTGGGGGGGGGAAAAAAAAAGTAAGCTATTGCATGCTGTCCAAATCGGTCTTGGCTCAAGAGCTGTTTGTCTTGGAAACAGTGAAGTGTCCAGGCATGTTACTGCAAAAGCCCCATTTTTCACAAGAGGTTCAAAACAAAGTGCTGCAGTAATATGGGGAAAGCAGCTAGTTTAGTCCCTCGATTGTCTTGATAAGAGGATTTGTAATTATTGTGCCAATAACAAGGGTGGATAGAATAGAGGAAAAAATGTTTACCATCAACAAGAGAAATAAATCCCAATTTGCCACCATAGGAGAGAGTAATGGAAAGACTACTGATGGATTAACCAATGTTTCTTTCCTCTCACTCTTTTTAAACAGAACTCAAAATAATGTGGGTTTATGTATTTTTAAACAGAACTGTTATGGAACTTATATGTAGCCAAAGTGTTGTGCACTCTAATTCAAAACGGATTTAAGGAAACCAAGTAAAACTGAGGAACTGAGGTAGGGAAGGAGGGGAAATAAGCTTAAACAAGTATTTCTCTGTACATCAGATTCAGAAAATCATAGCTAGTAGTTTTGTGCAGATATGAAATACAAGCATGTTTTATTTATAGACATGTTCCCCACGTGTTCACCTGTGGAATTCATTCCAGTGTACCAGGAAAATTATTGTAGTGGCCTCCTAGCCACCATTTGCTGCACACTCCTGGCAGTCTCCAAAATGTCTTGAAAGAGAATGCATTCCAGCTGTCTCCTGCACTCATCCTCCGCCTGAGATGTAAGCGTAACAATGCAAAGAGAACAAAGCTACTCTCCCAACAAAGGCAGCATTAAATACTGGCAAGGAAATAAGAAACAAAATATTCCCTTCAAACATAGGGAAGGCACACAAGTTCACATTTTTTCCTCTGCATGTTTTCTTAGTAAGGGTTTGTGTATCTCAGAGATTAAAAATGTAACACATACTTGCTTCAGTTGCTATGGTAATTCTGTGGAGTTTGGGGTATTTTCTTTTTATTATTATTATTTAACTGAATAGCACTGTAAATAGCTACATAAATGTCCAGAACACAAAACACAGCTTTGCCCCAGGCATCTTCTATTTACACACCCGTCTTTTTCGGCAAAACTTCATTATTGTTGCTTTTAATGAATATGCACAGTCTATGCATTGAAGCAAAACTGAAGCAAAGAGGTACAGGAAATTGAATCCCCACTAATGAACAGCATGGTATTTCAGACTGTTTCAGAACCCAAATGTCACAGATGTTCAGGTGGAAATTATTTGTCATACAAATTCAGAAATGGAGGGTTACAAACAGAATTTCAGTGATCATCTTTACAATATCACCAACTTACTACTAGTGGAAAAGGACCCCTGTGGTAGAAGTGCTGGTGAAAGACTTGGGACACATGCGATGGCTTGAAATTAGCATTTGTTGCCATGCCTGTCTGAGGGGAAGAATGGAATATTCCCATGCATCAGGAAACTTTGCAGATTAAAAGTATTCAAAATCTTCAGCATGTCTGCAGCTATTTGAGCCAAATTACCTGATTTAATAGGACACTGACAGTACCTGTCAAGCATCATTATTAGCAGAAGATGTGTTTTTCTGAAGGATTAGAGAATTTAAAAATTTAAAAAATAAAAAGAAAAAAAGAAAAAAAAAAGAAGTGAGAGTCAGACAGGACATCTGGCTGATGAGGAAGGAGCATCCCTCCAAAACTGGTTTCAATAGCAAAAGGTGTTCAAGCACAATCACAGAAATGCAAAAGCATCACTGTAGGTCTAGTCAGATCCACGTTCAATGTTGTACCTCAGTGTGGAAGTGTCTGTGCTGTGTGCCTGTGTACGCACAGCTCTTTCAGAGAGCAGGGAGCAGCAACATATACACAGCAATCCATCAAAGTGTGGGTGGAGCAATGCTCTGGAGAACAATTTTAGTATGCAGAAAGATGCAGAATACTAACGCCGCAGGTTGTGGAAGAAGAGCTGATTAAAACGAGTAGCTGGAGCAATACAAGGAGAAAGGTAAAATGTGAGATAGAAACCGGCAGACAAAACCAAAAGGAAAAGGAGAGCAGAGAGGCAATAAAGAGGTTTAACATCTTTCTTACAGGACATATGTCATGGTTAGAGGTATATTGTACCTTTCTACTCTTTTCTGAAAAGTGTTATCCTAGGCCTTGTACATCTGCCTTTTCTGAAGAAGCTTCAAATAAATTTGATCTTCTCTGAATAGTCCCTAGATGACAGTACTTTGACTATGTTCTGAGTCTCCCCTGTGCAGACTGGTTCTCTCTGTGCCTTCCCCCACAACTCTGCACCAAGTGGGATAAATAACCCTCTCCTTAGCAAAAAAAATTACATTGAACTGAAGGAATTATTCCCTTAAGGAAAATGTGGGGGGTTTTTTAATATGTCTATCTGTAGATATATTTATATGCCTTATCTAAAGGCATACTATTTCCTGAAAATGTTAGTAGGTCAATTTTACCCAGCCACCTAATGGGTCCTCCAAAAACTAAACCACCTTTCTCCTTGAAAAGTCAAACTACCAGTTTATTCTTCTGCTGTCTTGAATTGTCCTGACAAAACAGTTTCTGAGGCTGAGTGAAGCAAAAGTTAAAATTGACCAACCTGTATAACCAGAACTCTCCCTGCAAGCAAAGGGTTTAGGAAGTGGCTAAGATGTGACTTAGCTTTTTCCTTCCTTTTTTCCTTCTCTTTTCCCTTCACTCACACTCTACTATACGAAATGTATAATTCTGTATTACAAATAACCTGTAGCTAGTATTCCATTTAACATAAATACATCAATTCAGATTAGCAACCTTGTGTACAGCGAAGGTATTTTCAGAGCAGTTAAAAGATTCAAACAAAACGCAGTTTGCTTTTTCCCTCCTCATCAACTTAACGCATGGTTTCTCCATCTCTCAAGCTTTATCAAACTGTAAAAGAATTAAAACGCACTTCTTTATTGCTTCCTCTTCAAATGTTAGTTATTCAGTTGCTAAGGTAACATAAAAAGCAACTACATAGCTCCAACGTACCAAGGTTCGTACTGCCTGATAAGAGTGATAGTGGAAACCAGCATGCTGAACAACAGAAATACATTCCTAGGTGAATAAAAAGGAAAAAAATAACTATTCTGTGTATAAGAGAAATTCAAGACATAGCTTTAAATGTTATTACAGACCCTTTTGAGCAGTGCAGCTGTCTCTGTTTATTATTCACTGTCTGAATCCTTCCCTTGGCATCTCTCCTTCCTCTCTGCTCAGGACCATTTTGGAAGACCTTGCTGATTTTACAAAGGTGCAAGGAACTGACCCAACTGCAGTCAGAACTGCATGCTCTCATCCCAAATTCCCATGATTACAGCTCGATTGATTACAGGCTACACCCTCAAGCATCAGCCCCTGATATGATCTTTGAGATGCCTCCTCTCAACCTGACTTCACTCATACCAATAACTCTAGTTAGAGCTCCCCTAGTTGGGTGCAATTTTACCCCTGACCAGCCCCGTGGAAAGCAAAACACAGAGAGCAGATGCACCTTACAATTGCTGGACAAGATCTGAATATGAAGAACTAGTTGTTTTTGAAAATTAAATTTACTGTTCCTCAAATATCAGTCAGTCTTCAGACCAAGAATACTGCTGCTTGAAAGGCAGCAGCCTCAGCAAGGATGAGTTTTTAGAAGCAGAATGAAAGACAAATTTGGAGGACTTGCAGCTGTGGGCTCCAAACTTGATTTTAGTATAATTAGGATTTGTTATTTGTCAATGTGATCAGCTAAGTGGAAGGTACAAACAGACTGAAAGTTAATAAGGTCTCAAAGAAATGTGATACAGGAAGCCCACACTGTCTCATGTCTCTACAAAACAATGATCTAGACTTGTGCATGTAGGCCCATGTGCTCAGAGGAGGGGTGTTGATGGCTTTGTATTGATGTTTATTGCTTCAGGTCTCTCAAAAGCAGCTAGATTTCAGGAGAGATTTGAATCTGTGTTGCTAGCCAGTATCCCAAGAGCTAATATGCCAATGGCAAGGGCAGGCTAGCTCAAGAACAACTATTATCTTCAACATATTTATTGGTGGTTGAAATTAAATGAATATATATCTATATACCTTAATATATACCTGTTCTTTCTTAATCTGGAACTGGGCAAACAAACAAGTAGAGACACCTGTATTAATCTTACTAATCCTCCACTGAATTTATGTCATTTAACTTTTTTTTTTGCAGGTTTTGTTTTGTTTTGTTTTGTTTTTAAATGTGGTATAGAGAAATCCTTTCTGATAACTATGGATTTATATTTTTTTTAATGTACAAGAATTCAAACACTTGTTAAAAAATATGAAAAGATATCAGTTAGAGCTCACGTGGCACTACCATTTGCTCTCTCAGGACTTTCACGTTTTTTTAGAAGCTTTACTATTCTTAAATATAAACATTAAAAACCAAACATAAAATTTCTGATGATACACTTAGCAAGAATTATGCTTTGATTTGTTCTTCATAAAAAAGTTCTTATTCTGTCAACCAGAAGGAAAACAAGAGAACTATTCCTGCCTGTACATTAAGCATCAGTTTAACAGTCAATTAATTATCCGTGATATTTATATGGAGCCAAACATATTAAGTAATGTTGAAGAAATACATAATTCATAAAAATACTGTTCTGACATAATTTTTATAATTCTATTCTACAATATTTATGGTCCTATGGCATTAAGTTCTAAATTAGTTCTGGTGTTAATTACAAAAGGGTAAATTTATACATATGTGACAGGCAAAATTTTATATTGATCATATCCCCATAAAAGCATATTTTCCAATTAACAGCATTTTATTAAAAATTAATTATGTCAGTCCACAGCCTTCCTAGTAGGTTGGTTTGTGTTGTGTTTTTTGTTGAGGTTTCTTGTGGTTTATGTTGGGGTTTTTTTTGGCTTTGCAATCATTAACAAGATAAAGTTTCCAGTACAATAACCCTAGTTAATGTCTGATGCTTTCACTTTTCTTTTACATCTCTGTTGTTCAAATGTCAGTGATTTTAGCACTGAATTTAACCTTTACACATTTTTCTCCTCTTGCTCCTGAAACCTTTCTAGTCTCTGCTGGATTTGGCTGACAGTAGACTAGAATGCATCATGCATATATACACATTCTTGTTGAAATTCCTCCAGGCATTTCATGGCAAGTCTACTAAATGATATTGTCCCTTCAGTGCTGACACACAGAACCTCAGCTCTGAAAGCCTGTTAGATCCCTCAGAGGAATGTAACAAACAAGGCAAAAGCCCACCTTTATGTGGACTGTGACGACCTGGGAAGCCTTCAAACACTTTACTGTTTCTTCACGTGAGTTTCTAGGAGCGAATTGAGGAACTCGTAACCCTTGTGGTTCAAAAAGCTACCTTAGCTAACCAACTCATACTAAAACCTGGAAGCACAGTTAGGAGCCATCTCTTGTGAATCATTCTTACGCTGGATTACCTCAAGCAAAATCCAAGATAAGTTATAAACCAATATTCCCTGTACTAAAAAAGAAAGTCATCTTTCCTTAATAAAAGGCTATTCTGCAGTCTAGTATCTCATTTATATTGTTCATCTTATCTTGGGTAAAGCTGACCCTTTTTCAGGAGCTCAAAGTAGAAACTAAATGTAGACTGAAGTATTCAAACAATTTCATGTTTTAAGTAAATGTTAAGTAGAGATAACATGAAGGCTTTTGGGATTCATTTCTAGTTAACTACAGAACAACTGTTCTTTTTTCAACACCATTTTTATCCCCATAGCCTAATGAACCACATGTGAATGTTTATCTTGTTTTCTAATATGGAAAATGAGGCAGAGAAGGAAATGAAGTGACTTCCAAAATTAGAGATGTCCTGCAAACGTAAGCAGTAAGGCAATGCAACAGTTCTTATCTGTTGTTTTACCTATGGAGTCATGTCACTTCCTTCAAGAATTTAAATATTAATTATTGACTGTGCACTGCAGGGTGAATGCACTGTTCATGATATCTACCTATATAATTGAATTTCCTTTTCGTGAATACTATTACATATTGCTGCCTCTCTGTAAAAGAGCACACAGCTGGTTTCTGAGTTTCTCTCTTCTTTCTTCTAGAGCATTCTGATTAAAATCTCAATAATAATAGCAGTTTATCAGCTGATGCTTAGAGCATGCCTTCCATGGGGCTAGCAAACATCACAATGCTTGATAGTAAATGGTTAACATGGATGTTTATTTAAACCTGGCCAAGCCTCTCTGGTTCTGGAAGCTGTAAAACTCCTAAGGCTAGGCTTATGAAAAAATTGTATACTAAGAGGATGAGCATAAATTCCAGACAATAGAAAGGAACTTTACTTAATGTAAAAGACACGGACAAGTTACAAGCCTGGGTCCACTCTAACAATGAAATAGTTTGAATGGGGATTTTCTTACTGTGCTGCCATCCAGGAGTTTGGCTAGGTCCCAGAAAAGCTGAAACAAGTATTTTGCACATTTTGATTATTTCTACTGCTAGTTTTCTTCCATTCCCCAAAAGCAAGATCACAAAATCCCACTTTTATCACTCGTAGAATAAAAGTATAAGCCCCTAAAATGAAAAAGAAAAATGCAGGTGACCGAGAGGATATTTTGAGTGGAGCCCAAGTATCCCTTTTTCCAGGCATCTTCCTTCACTCATTATAGCCATAACTTTCAATGCTTTGGTACCTCATCCAACTAGGTGCTATCAGCAAGTCTATGAGAATTTCTTGGAATATGCATCACTGAGGAACTCTTAGTTTGGAGCTAAAGTCTAAAAAGACATGCTGTTGGTAAAGTTTTAGCTTTCTCACACTTGCTCAAACAGCAAGTTTTCAGTGATACTGCTTAACTGACAGAACTGTATTAACATTATCTATTTATATATACATATATATACACACATATGTATGCATAGCATACATTTAGAATTCATCTAAATCTCCATCAAAAGAGACCAAGCCTCTTCTGAATTGAATGGGAGGGGGCTCAGTCTTTTCATATCCTTATTCTGCAACTGACATTTCTATGCCTTTACCCTGTGCCTTGATCCTACCCCAGCAAAGTCAACAGGAAATGACATTGCTTGACTTCAGCGTAAGAACAGTTGGTCACTTAGTCAAAACTAGTAACTTGAGATCATTTCAACAAATTATCAAAAGCCAGGGTGGGAGAAGTAAGAAGTCATCTGGTCTATTCTCTACTTCAGCAGAGTATCAAATATAACTACCACATCCCTGATAGATGTTTACCCAACCTGCTCTTGAAATCCCCCAGTGATAGTAATTTCACAGTACTGTCAGGCAAATTTCTTCCTGAACTAACATATTCCTATAAGAATCCCTAATATCTTACCTGAATCCTTCTCACTGCAGTTTATGACCAATATTTTCTCTACCCAGAGAAGAGTTTCTACAGTTGATCCACATCTTCCATGAAGTTTTATGCTTGTAAATGGGCATAGTTCTCCAGTTGAGGCAACATCTGTGCTGAGTAGATGAAAAAGATGGACCAGAGAACAGTAATCTCCCCATCCCAGTAAAACGGCTGACATTTCCCCAGCAGTGTGCCATTGCTGATCTGTGCTACCCACTGACAAATTCAGCTTGCAATGTATCTCCCAGACCTCCAAGATGCTATCTAAGTCTCTTGTTCCTTATGCTATCTTTTTGCAATTATTCATACTTAAACCTGTACATCTCTTCCATGCTGTTTTCAGATTATTTCTCGAGATGTTTGAATTGTATCTCTTCCTCCCCAAAAACTTTTGTTTTCTCCCAGCTAGGCACTGTGAATTTATGTGTAAGCAAGCTCTTTCTTCTGCTATCCACTTCATTACTTACAACATGCAATTCACCACACCCATTCTTGCAGAGCCCTACTCAGTATCTGCTGCTACTGGCTTAACCTGATGGAGTTCAAGAAGCATTTGGACAATGCTCTCAGGCACATGGTGTGACTCTTGGAGTGCTCTGTGCAGTGCCAGGAGTAGGACTCGATGGTCCTTGTGGGTCCCTTCTAAATCAGTATATTCTATGATTCTGCTATTCATACTGTTTTCCAACCAGTATTTTATTCAGTTTATAGTGATTTCATTCAGACTGTGTCATGAGACAGTGACAAAAGCCTGAATACAACCAAGATGTATGACATTTATTTCTTTCATATTTATGCTGTTTGTTATCTTATTAAGCAAAGAAATTAGACTAGTTTGACACATTCAGTTTATAAATCCATGTTAAATCTAGTTCTTTTCCTTGTTATATGATTATTAACCAATCTTCATTATTTGTTCCAGTGCTTTTCCAGGAACTGTTGCTAAGCTGAGTGGTGTGTGAGTCCTCAGATTGCTGTAGCTGTGTTCTACAGGTAGGATCTGCCTTTTTCTTCTTCCTATCATCACATGCGTGAATGAACTGCTCACTCAAGGCTGTGACACTGCTGACACCTATTCTTGAAGTACTCTGTGGCAAATGTCATTATGTCCAGCCCAGCTGAAGTGGACATACGTACCTTTCAAACTCATCCATTAATTATTGTAATTTCTTCCCAATGTGTGTGTGTGTAGTACTGGTTTTCCTGGACTTTTTGTTGTTTTGTTGGGGTTTTTTAAGCTAAACTAATCTTGAAAACATTTTATCTTGTCTTACCAGGATAGCAAATACAAATGAATTGCCTAATGCATGCTCTGATTATTCCCTGCAGCACTGTGAACATTACACTGACTGACACTTCAGCAATAAACTCTACACAGTAAAATAAGTCACTAAAACTCTAACATGTTAATTACAGACACCTCTTTGCAATAAGACTGAATTAAAGAGATTGTGAAAAAAGCCACTAAAACAAACTTAAAATTTAGCATATTTATTATTTGCTTTTCTTAATTTTTTAATTGAAAAGAGGTTTTTTAGTATCTCTGATTAACTAAATATTCTAAGTCTACTTATTTCTGTATTTTCATTTTTCCTAATAGTCATCTCAATCTCAAAGAAATTAATTTTAAAAACATTTGAGTGATAAGGAAACACAAAAATATTTTTATGCCATGATATTAATTGTTTTGAGTGGTTACTCATTTCAAACCAATTTTAGTTTGTAATTATCCTTAATCCTGGCATTCTGGAGACTGATCTTGACTACAGATTTGAGTTCCTTAAACTATTCATGAGATATGCCCTGATGATGTAAAATATATTCCAATCCCTACATTTTATTGAATACCAAGGACTGCAAGTAAATTGGTAGCCCACAGTAACAACATATGTTTATAATTATGATTACCATCAGGGAATTCAACCTTACTGAAGGATAGAAAAGAGGCCCAAGCAGGGAAACTTCAAAAAGTCTATGGAAAAAAAAAAGAAGGGAAGGAGAAAGTTGAAATGGGAAAACCACTCTTGGGTAATGGAAAAGACTCAGTTGCAAAAACAAGTACAACTTTCAGCTGAGTCTGCTACAGAAATTTCAATATTTTAGTGACCAAAAAACATTTAACAACTAACTATTTTCCCTACTCAACTGATTTTATGCAGTGTTCCTCTTCTAAGCTCAAAGCATAAATTCTCTGAATTTGTCACAAAACCCCCAAACAGATCATCTACCTGATAGCAAGAATAAAATGCTGCAAATGCTGCTTTATATTATTAAATACAGTATAGATACATTTAAAGTGCCATAGTTAATGCTGAATTGTTTCCATTACAAAACTCATTTTGAGTGTTTAATAACTCAGCTGTTTGGAATCACTGAGCTGAAGTTGGCAAGCTTCACTTGTGTGTGCACAAAAGATATGACTTTTACAGCACATAAGTGAAAATCTCTGAATTCTGAGTGAATCCTGAAAGCTTCACATTTAGAGTTTAGTTTGACTGAGGAAAGACCCAGATATCTTGAATCTAATGAAACAAGGGGAATATACTCCGGAATTGGCACTGCTCATTCTATTAAATTCAGAAGTTTCACAAAATAAAAGTTCCTCAGGGTTACACATACACATTTATCAAGATTTTTTTAATCTAAAAAAAAAATCCTGCTTCAATTCATCAAGTGGATGAAATATTACTTAGATTACTTTTACTATGAGCAGACAAATAATGAAGACTGAATTCAGATTCTCTCAAATAAATCCCATGTAGGCTGAAGTTTCCTTTACCTTTTTCTTTAGATGAATGATTTTCTAAAGAAATTTCAGGCTATGTCAGTTGTACAATTTTAAAATTAGATAAAATTCAAATAACAGGTATCTTACATGACCACATGACCAAACCTTTTGTGGTAACTTCAAAATGGTACTAGACACAATTCACAGTAACTTGTTTTATGTGCCTGTCATTGAAGAAAATCTTCTTTGTGTTGAAAAATGTCTGAAGTTGTAGTATTTCTGCATCTTCTTACACATGCTGATGAATTAGAATATGAAGTTCATGTAACATTGTTGGAAGCATCTCTCTTACCTGGCTCCAGCCTCATTCAAAATGTAATTCAGCTCTGAAAAGGCCAAACCAGCCTGATTCAAAGCTGATTAGAGCTACAGAAAGGAGGACCATTTGACAGTTGGATTGCAAAAACAAAATAGGCTGAAATTCATTATACCCACAGCAGTGCCAACTCACAGGACTTTAAAGGTGTGTATCTTCTAGCTCCAGCTTCAGGATTCACGTGGTTATGTCTGAATCTCAACTTACTTTCTTTTATTTTTCACTTTCTTCATTTGTTAAGAAATGCATTTCCACACTTCATGATCGTATTAAAAAATGTCTAATAGGGAAATTGTTTGAAAGTCAGTGAACAGTAAGAACTCAGTTCAGAAACTAGAAAACATTGAAAAGAGGCAGGTCTTCAATAGCATATTGCAGATATCCTCTGGAGTGTTAGGTAATAGAAGTTTAAATTAAGTTAACTTCTAGTTGAACTAATGGTGATTGCTGATGCTTAATTGGAATTGAGAAGCATTAAACAATAATAAATAAAAATCCTCATTGGAAACAGTGTCATGCACTATTGGTCAAACATGTTCATTAATTCTCATACCCCAGGGTTACTATATTGCAGAGGAAAAGCTACAAACTAAAGCTTTAGTTTTTGATTTAGTGTTCGGGTTCTGCTATGAAGTGTTTCTGAAACACACTTACCTATCTACAAATTTATAACCTCATCTAGAAATACTGTTGCTACATTCAGCTGAAATAGTCATTGCCCTTTTGAGTCATCCAAAGCTCTGGAAGGCCTTGGGCATTGGCTCTCTAGCAGGCAGTGATTTAACAGAAAGATCCCTACAGGAAGAAGTCACATTGATCCAAAGACTGACCGCACTTAGATGGAGGTGTAAGACACAACTTTGTGACAGAGCCAGGAACAGCACCTGTAAATAATTTTCTGTTAAAAGAAACCTTTGACCGCACAAATTTCCTGGAATAGAGGAAACTGGGATGGAAAAAAGTCTCTCTTTGAATTCTTATTTCTTGATTTTGCTTGGGACTTGACTCCTCAAACTTATCACTGTGGTAATTACTAGCTACTTCTGGCAAGTGTGAGGCTTTCTTTAGACTTTATAACCCAGCTTTCAACTTTTTCCTTTAGTCTCACAACAAAGGTAACGTTCCATTACTACATAATAAATAGTAAAGCCAGTCTAAAGTCCTAAAAATCTATTCCCAGTAGAAATGACTGACTAGAGGGCCCCGTGTTTCTTTGAAATGTCTTTGCATAGTAGTTACATGGGAAAATCTTATGAAGATCTTTCATTCTTGCCTATATAATGCAGACTTTATCCCTGCACCTTGGATCTGAACTAGCATTACATGACCACTAACAAGATGAAAGCAAATAGCCCTTCAGGCTTTGAGAAGTGGGAAGTGATCACAGTTCCAGTTGACTTCAATGGTTCTTTGTGTGCCTCACATCCCTGTGAATCACATCCTGAAATACTGAGAGGGTATGTCTTGCTGAAGATTTATAATCTTAGCAACAAATTTTTATTTCCAAAATCAACTCTCAGAAGCTAAAATGCTCAAAGTTATTCTTATATGAGAAAAATTATGTACATAGCTGAAGAATGTATAGCTTATAGCCTTTATAGCTAAGAATTGCCTGTCTTGTTTGCAAAATATATGACTGATTGATTGATTTGAAAATAAATCTGAAAGATCTTTTTACAAAATGTTTAATAAACTGTATGTGTTTTATGATCATGCCAATAATAATTGGCATGATTGTAAAATTAATATATTGTTATGCATATTAAAAAATCTTTACATTTTCAGCTTCACAAACATTTGGGAATTTAGTGATTGGAAATTGTGACCAAAATCATAAACACTGTTTAATCATTTAAATAGATAATATGTGAAAGTCATTTTAGCCAGATCCTTGATGTTGATGCTAACTGATAAAACAATCAGTGTTGAAAACTGTATTAATCACATAATAAAGAAACAGTTTGGAATGAGAATACCCTAGAGGTAGAAATAGTGGAGGCAGAAATCATTCTTCCGTGGAGGTAAAAATCATTATGCAAACTATAGAAAGAGATTGCAAAGGTCCCAAAACTTTAAAATTCCTCTAGATCTTAGCATTGTTTCAGTGTTGAAGGGGTAAATGTACTCAAAGAACTGACTTCCACTGTCTCTTTTTTGTTTTGCATAATCTCTTATTGCATGATCCAATGTTGCAAATGCTGGTCATCTCTTTGGTACAATTTCAAGTATGAAAAGTAGAAGCGGAGCAAAATTTTGTCTGTTTCTAAAAGAGGGGACATGATGCCAAAGAGGTGTTTGATTTTTGATTTTTCACATTTTGTAGATTATAGAAACACAGTAGATGTAGCACTGTAGATTTTTGTGAGTTAATATTTAGCAGCTTATAGTATAAGGTCCTTCTATCTCTACCCCTGCTCCAGAACAGGCCGCTAAGACCTGCCAGCTATTTAGCCTCTTTCTCAAGGTACCAGATTGGAGACTATCAGAGAGAACGTAAACACAGAGCAGAGTGACCTGAGGCCCTGGAGAGCGTCCAAAAGACCTTTATGTGCTGAAGAAGAGGAGGAGGATGAAGACAGAGGGTCCTGGCGACCCCAATCCCAATTCAACAGGGGGTGGGAACTGGGATGGGACAGAGGTGGAACTGGACATGTGGACTGTAGTGATTGGATAGATTATATTATAAAAGCTATAGAAATCAAAGTTTGCACTAACGCGCGGCTATGTATTCCTGGATGAGCGGGGTTGCTCATTAAAGTAACTACCTCTTATCTCCTACAAAAACTTGGCTCGGAGTCTTTTTTACAGAATTTTACGGCAACAATACTTTTGATTTATAAATAACTGAAATATTTGTATCCTTTATGTTGGTTCAAGCTCTTTATGACTTTCTGTGTCATAGACCTGAGACAAGATTTTATTCTCTTTTATCAGCCTGTGAACCCTTAGTGACAGAGAATTTGTTTCTGCTTCTTGACAGAGGGACATCTTTTCCCTGATATGGGGAGAAAGGTATTTTGTATTTCTGTTTCTTCTGATGTATAAATGATAAATGCATATTTTAAGTATTCTTTATAGATGTCAAAAAGATGACAAAAAGAGAAGTGTTTAGAAGAGCTTTTGCTTAGGAATTTAAGTTCTTTATGTGCAAATACTTTCTTCAAAATTATATTGCTCCCACTTGCATCCTGAGAAAATGGTTGCCACTGAAGCCTGCGAAAGTCTGACAATGATCACAGCACTGAAGTATGATTACACATCAGGTGCATGTGTGGCAGTGGAGGGACACTTATCCCCTGCAATTAAAACTGCAGGGTGACACTCTCTGCTGAAGACAGTACTAATTTTAGAGCTAATTTGGAGGCAAAGGATCTTGAATGGAAGCAGACCAATGTGCTACGTGACAAAACCCATAGCAAGGCTGTGATTTAAAAAAAAATACACACACAAAATACAAAACAATAAAATAAACCAAAACCAGGATGAAGTGCTCCTTAACTTTGAAATGTGTGGAGGAAAAATATATTATAGGGTACTTCCATTTGGAAGACAGATGTGGAAACTCTCACCTAACAAATAATAAGGTCGTTTCTTGCAGCTGAATCAATAGTAACAGTAAAGCAACTTAAAAGAAGTTGAACTCAACATAAGATAACTATTTTAGACTGTTCTTAATATTAATTAAGGTCGAACTATAAACCACAGATAGGATGTATAAACATGATCTGTTGACATTTGATATAGGCAGAGGTTGAAACCATCAATAACATACATCTATTGAAGGTTTCTAAACGACTAATTTCCCAAAGCTGCAGAAATTTGTAAGCAAGACTGACTGGACAGAAAAGTTAGAACAACAAATAAACTGAAATAAGAGCTTTTTTTAGGAAGAGCTTTTTTTTAAAAAAAAAAAAGACATAACTGCAATCAAAATCGAAGGAAGGACTGGGAAGAAGGTTAAAGGTATTCAGAAAAATGCAGGGCTGATAGGAATCCTGGCAATTTATTTTTTTTAAAAAAAGATTTTTATTAACAAAAGCGGGTTTTAGCAATGCATTGACTATTTCAAGGGGATGAATTGCTAAGACACAGAGACAAAAGTGACTCATCATTTAGCTATAACAAACAGTAATGTACAATGACATTGGGATATGGTTTTAATGCATTAGTGACATAGCTGGGTGTTAAAAAAGAAGTGACTTGGAATACATATTCTGAAGTCAATGGATGTCTGTACTCTGCACCCAAGTATATTAAAGGAATGGCTGAGAAAATGTTTGTCATACTGATGTTAATCCATATTATATCTTGTTGCATTAAGGAAATTTTAGATAATTTGCAGGGTGCCACTGTGGAAATACTCAAAAAGTACCAAGTGATAAAATCAGATAACTATTGGCCTAGGTTTAATCCAGTGATTAAACCAATGGGATAGCACATACATCACTAACCTGAAGAAAAATTAACACAAAGAACTTTCAATAATGCCAGTTAATCAGTTTTACTGATAATAAATTTAATCAACTCTGACTTATTTTTAATAGATTACAAGTCTGGAAAAAATTGAAAAATTGATAAATATAATTGAATTGAATGCAATATACTTAACCTTTTAATAAGGCACTAACTTGTAATGTGTAACAATCCAACTGAAATATGAGCACTCTACAATATCACAAAAGCCCATCTTACATGAACAAAGTCCAGGACAACTGACCAGTTACTAGCATAAGGAATTTTGGAGGGAATTCTTAAGTGGGGATATTTACAGGGGCACTCCCACCCACTTTGGTTTGGCTTTGAACTACTCAACAGGTTTTTTTCTTTTAAACATGATTTGGAAATAGTAATAAGATCATTTCTTCTCAGATTTCATGTTAAAACTAAAACTCAAGTTGAAAATATAGAATAAAGCAGAATGACAACCATCCTGGGGACCAACACTAATATCTCTTAGATGGCAGATATCTCACATTTAATCACCTACACCCAGTAACTAGTGTCTGCACTCCAGTATCCATTGACAGGTTCCATGTATTCCAGCGTACAATCCTCTTTTCCATTCTTTTTTTGATATAAGAGATGTGCAGAGATTCATGCAGGTTGTCCATGCAGGGTGATGAAGATCAGAGATGAATGACTGTGCTGGGTTCAAAACAGCTGATGCTATCTGGGACCTGTAAGCAAGGCTGAACTAGCACATGTATGCCACGGCTGGCCCAGTACAGTGCTGTGCCACTGGGAATGGAAGTGATCATCTTACTCAGTACGGGAATTTCTCTGTCATGCTCCCCTGCATACCAGGGGCACACCCACAGAGCCTCAGAGCCTGGGACCACGAGCAACTGTGAGCTGATTGAGTCCGACCTCACATTTATTGAAGAACAAGGAACATCACAGTTTTTCTGCTACAGAATGCAGTCCTTATTTATACAGTGACAGAAAATGAGACAAAGGATTTGTACAATTGCAATGGAAG
Source organism: Sakesphorus luctuosus (assembly GCA_013396695.1). Classification (NCBI taxonomy): domain Eukaryota; kingdom Metazoa; phylum Chordata; class Aves; order Passeriformes; family Thamnophilidae; genus Sakesphorus; species Sakesphorus luctuosus. Next base: position 303,454 of record VWZD01001162.1, on the reverse strand, counting down.
TCATGAAAATTCATCTAATAGTAACTACTACTTTCCCCCAAAATAAGCTACTTTGCACACTGAATAATATAACTGTTAAAAGGACCCCACCTTTTTGGCTACATAATTCACCACTCTTTCCAATAAATGGATTTCCTTTCTCAGTTCTTTTAGCCCGTGTTCTCTTCAGCTTGTTTCAAAGGAGGACTTAATATCTGTAATTCTAATATTTTAGGATTTATTTTTGTGGGGACTTTTAAATGGATGAATCATGAACAGCAGACAATTCAATTTGCAAAAGAATTGTAAATTGAGACAGAAGATAGTTTACCAAAGAATACATAAGAATTATTCAGCAATGTCTGTAGTTGTGACACTGACTGGTTAGTGTATTTGGGTCTTGGTAATTTCTTTAAGTAGAGAAAGTGAGTAGACAGCAGAGACCAAATTACTAAATTATCCTATTACACTTTTATTTAGAGATGTAAAATTCATGCAGACAGACTTTGAATAGGCTGGATTTTAACAGCAAAGTAGTGCAATTCAAGCTCAGGCACCAACTAGCAGCAAAGATATTTTTCACCATCTGCTTTTGGAAAATCCAGATTCTCATTCCCAGAACAGCTCCCACACATTTTCTCTTAGAGCGTTCATCTTCCATCCTAAAAGATTTCTAACCTGGTAATACTTCTGAACTCAAAACCCTGTGTAAATTCATGTCCCTTCCTGAAATCAATGGCAAGGCTCACTTAGACTTCAATAAGCCCAATAAATTGCCCTTTAAATTTTAGAAGTCTGAAGCTGGCCATCTGGCTCCAGATGGTCTGAAACTACTCTTTCAGGACTGATTCTCCAGAGCTATCTCAGAGAGCAGATTCCATTCCTGCTGGGACTGGAGCCATCAAGTCTAGGGGCACTTCGCCAACACAAATGGGAAGCCTCTTCTACCAGTGAACAGCCCACCTGCTATTTAGTCAGTACTCCTTAACCTTCCTTTCACCAAATTGCTGACATTTCTCTTACCAGCAATTACACATACCCTCCCCACTCAAAGAGGGGTGCCCTAACTTATATCCAAATAGCATTACTGGGGATGACCTAGAAAATGAGTCATTCTAGTTTTATGTATCTCTGCATTATTATTACTATATATTCTGAATTATATCAGTATATATTCTGTACATATATATATTCTGTACATATATATATTGGGCAAGGAAGGCAGGAGCCGGGCATGGCTGAGTAGAAACCTACTGGTTAGACTAAAGAGAAGGAAGCAAATCCACAGACAGTTGAAGCTGGAACAGGTGACCCAGGAAGAGCAGAGGCAAAGTTCAGTTGTGTAGGGATGGGGTGAGGAAGAGCAAGGCAAAGATAGAATTGAAGCTAGCATAGGACATGGAGAATAACAATAACGGCTTCTATAGGTATGTACAAGGTATGCAACCAGAAAAGGAAGATCAGTAAAGGTGTACTCCCTGATAAACAGTGCTGGAAAACTGGTAGCAATGGATGAGGAGAAGGCTGAGCTACTCAACAACTTTTTTGCTTCAGTTTACAATGGCAACCTCTCCTCCCACACCACTCAAGCAGATGGACAGCAGGATGGGGACTGAGGGAGAAAAGTCTCTCCCTCTATAAGAAAAGTTCAGGTTCATGACCACCTGAGGAAGCTGAATGTACAAGATGAAGTTCATTCCAAAGTTCTGAGGGAATGGACTTTCCAAGATGGAGTTGCCAAACCGTGCTCCATGATAACTTTGAAAAGTCATGGCAGTCAGGAAAAGTCACAGGTGACTTGAAAAAGGGGAGCATTTTACTCAGCTTTAAAAAGAGTAGGAAGGAGTACCCTGGGAACCACGAATCTGTCAGCCCTCCCTCTGTGTCTGGGAAGATCATGGAGCAGATCCTCCTAGAAGCTACAGTAAGGCACATGGAGGGCAAGGAGGTGATTTAGGGCAGCCAGCACAGCTTCACCAAGGGAAAGTCCTCTCTGACCAACCAAGTGGCCTTCTATGGTTGGGAGACTACAGCAGTGGACAAGGTAAGGGCTATAGATGTCATTTATCACATCATTTACCATGTCATTTTATTTAAAGGCTTCTGTAAAGCCTTTGATATGGTCTGCCACAACATCCTGCTCTTTCCATTGGAGAGAGATAGATTTGATGAGTGGACTGTTAGATGCAAAAGAAAGTGGTTGGATGGTCACATCTAGAGAGAGAGTGGCAGCCAATGTCTCAGAGTTCCAATGGACATCAGTGACAAGTGGTGTCTCTGGGGGTCCTATATTGGGACCAGTGTCATTTAATATCTTCATTAATGACTCAGATGAAGGGATCAAGTGCACCCTCAGAAAATTTGCATGGCATCAAGCTGAGTAGTGCAGTTGACACACCTGAAGGGTGAGATGCCATCCAGAGGGATCTGGGCAAGCTTGAGAAGTGGGCCCATGGGACTCTCATGAAGTGCAATATGATCAACTGCAAAGTGCTACACCTGGGTCAGGGCAAGCCAAGGTATTAACACAGGCTGGAGGATGAAGGGATCAAGAGCAGTCCTGCTGAGAACAACTTGGGAGTGCTGGTGGATGAAAGGGTGGACATGACCCAGCAATGTGCACACATAGCCCAGAAAGATGATTGTATCCTGGGCTGTTTCAACAGAAATGTGGCCAGCAGGTTGAGAGGTGATTCTGCCTCTCTACTCTGCTCTAGTGAGACCCCACCTGCAGTGCTGCATCCGTGTCTGAAGTCCCAAGCACAGGAAGAACATGGACCTGTTGGTGCAAGTCCAGAGGAGGGCCACCAAGATGATTAGGGGGATGGAGCACCTTTCCTAAGAGAAAAGGCTGCGAGAATTTGGTTTGTTCATCCTGGAAAGGAGAAGGCTTCAGGATGACCTAATTGTGGACTTCCAGTACCTGAAGGGAGCCTACAAGAAAGATGGGGAGGGACTTTTTACAAGAGCATGTAGTAACAGACAGGGGAACTGGATTCAAACTAGAATTAACTAGATTTAGACTAGATATTAGGAAAAAATACTGTGAATGTAATGAGGCACTGGAACAGCTTGCCCAGAGAAGTTATGGATGCCCCTGTTCAAGGCCAGGCTGGATGGGACTCTGAGCAACCCCATCTAGTGAAGGGTGTCCCTGCTTATGGCAGAGGGGTTGGAATTAGATAAACTTTAAGTTCCTTCCAACTCAAACCATTCTATTATTCTATGATATATTCATATGTATGTATTCAGTATGTATTTATCAATATGTATATGTAATTATTTCCTGTTATTACATTTGTTACCATAATATCAAAGCTTAACACATTTTTATGGGGTTTTTTTCAAAAAAGTTTACAATCAGGAGGGTCTGCCTGTAGTCCAGTTTAGGCTTAGTTCAGCAAAATTTGTTGTTTATGTGAGCATGAGTAAATGCAAACAAACCAAGTGTTCAGTCCTATATGCATGTATTAGACCCCTTCGGTCCCCATACAACTCTTCACTGGTCAATTACATTTCAAAATGTTTTGCCTACTATTTATAAACTATTTCATGCTTCTGTATAACATGATTCACTGGTCATTTTTTTTTGCCAAAATTTCATGTGTATTTATATCAATGTATTTTTAATGCAAAACAGAAGAAAGGTGGAAATACTTCAGAAATACTGCTATTATCCAGGCTCTGATTTTCACCACATAACCCCATCAGTTCTGCAAAGATCTCTTGATATTCATTTTATGGAATTTAAAAGAACTAACATGTATACCACTGGTGGTGTTTTAATGAAAATAATAGAATTGCAGAGGTACTGGATTGAAAAAAAAGCAAATCAAGTAACAAAATATTCATGAAAAAGAAAGAAGTTATGAAATTTACTCTTGCATAAGTTTGACTTCTATTCCCAAGATATGACATGGAGTTAAAATATTGCAAAACTATTTCAGTATAATACTAGAGCTGACTGAATAACATGAAAATTATTTCATAGAAAAATAATTTCAACATTGTTCCTATTTCACAGTGTACTGAAACTCAGACCCATTCCCTGTTAAAAATAAAAGTGAATTTTCACATTTTAAAAATAATATAAGATTTAACACTGAAACCTCATCTGAAGCTAAGTAAATTCAAGCTAGAGAAAAGATTTCTGCAACAAACACAATTAACCCCAGAGCAATTTGCTGAGGTTTGTAGTGGATTTTCTATTATTAGAAATACCTAAACCAAGACTAGAACAAGACTTTGTTTTTTTTCTGTCTGTGGGGTTTTTCCCCCCCTTGAAAGATAATTATCATTCAAGCAGAGCCACTGGACTTGAGGTAAGTTCCAAACAGGGGTTCAGACTAGACAATGACCTTTTGAAGGCCCACCAGCTTTTAAAATTCATTAGCTAAACTCTACAGAGGAATAGTTAATGACACTATATATAAATAACTTGGGGTTTCATTTTTGTCAAGAATTATACCAAATAGGAGCATGAAATACAGATTAAAAACTTTTCTGAAGCTGATTTATGAATACCAATACTTGGAGATGTGCCTAAAATCTAAAACAGCTGCATAACCCAAGTGATCAGTAAGAAGATAACAAGTTTCCCTTTCATGAGTTTGAATATCACTATTATTTTGCATATTCTGTTATCTATATCTATAATGTTTTCAAAGCTCTTTGGAAAGGTGTAAAATAATTGTGTTCCACTTTTTATGGTTGGATGAATTGAAGACCTGATTAAAAAGATAACTTGCCTAAGGTCACACAGCTTGTCAGAAATAAACTTATACTCCTCATACCAAATTTGCTTTCCAGCCACTAAACAGTGAGAGCACTGCAACCCTCTTGCTGTGTGGGTGGCACTGTAATGAAGGAAAACACAGGTTTTGGAACTGTATACCTAGGCTTCCCTTTTATCCTCATCTGTAGACAATGTGCATTTCGCAAGACAAATCTCTTTTGCAGCATTCACCAACCTAGATAAAAGTGGTCATTTGTCGTCCTTCCTGTGAGCTATGAGGGGGAACAGATAAAGACAAAATAATGACATTACTGCCAGTCAGAACACCTGAACAGCCCAGTATATGTATTCCTTTAAATATCTGCCATCTTGTAATCTCCTTGGAGCCAAACGGAGTCCTATTCTGTTCTTTGTATTGCAGTAATGCACTTTTGGCACTTAATAAATGAATAATGATTTTCAACAGTATTCAGGAAAAATATCGCATTTCAAGGCACTGTTTGAGAAGTGTGACATCGACTGTGACACTTATCAGACAGTATTTAGACTCATCATCAGAAGCGAATACAAAGGTTTCCTGATCGCAAAGGTTTAACGAACATTTACTCTCAAAATCATTGCAAATCAGTATGTAAATGTAAACACTCTTTACCCTGAAAAATATCATTGGGAAAGATATTTTATAGTCTTATATATGTTAATTCAGTGGAATAATGCTCAAGTTTATACACAGCCATCTCCCCTCATACATACATGAATCTCTTCCTGTAAACGTGAAGGTCAGACTACAATCAGGCAGACCACTCTCTTTGAAAAGTTAAACATCCACTTGACAGCCCAAATACAAATTAAACCACCTGAGCTCAGGTGGTCCTCTCAAGGCCTTTTCATAATCTCTCATTTGTACCCCCAAAAATATAGCTCATGTCTGCAGGAAAGCATCACTGAACAGCTTAGCTTATCACAGCCCTGGTAACCAGGCAGATCACAGAAGTTCTAGTGCATTTATTCGGAACAACTCTTACCACAGGAACAGTACTCAGACACACTACAGTCCTGTCTTGCAAAGTAGCTGTTCACATCAACTCTCAGTCTATACCCCAAGACAACTCCCCAGTAAAGGAAGAGCCCAATGCAAAAATGAAGAAAGTAACACTAATACTAGCACTGGTGAAGGCTTAACTAGGTATAGTGTACAATCATTTATATAATTCAAGGGAATTAAAAAAATATTTCATCACATGGTAAGAAATCTATTAGTATAAAATTATTATCATGGACTATCAAATATATTTTGAACATATCTATAGAAAGTAAATATCTGTACCTGCTGAGAAATACTATGGATTGTTCAGGAAACTGCAACATTTTGATATCAACAATAAGTAATTTATGCATTTGGGAAAGACAATCCTATTTTACATGGATTTCTGAAGAAAGGCTGAACACATCAAGTGCATATTTCCAGTTTAGCTTGTCTCCCTAGACATGTGCCCTAAGAGCATTTGGGAAAATCATAGAATCATAGAATGGTTTAGGTTGGCAGGAACCTTAGAGATCATCTCTTTCCAACCTCCCTGCCATGAGGAAGGAACACCTTCCATGAGAAGGTGAAACGAAAACAGATTTACCAGTTCACATACCATTACTATTCTGTGTCAAAGAGAAACACAACAGCAACCCTGGGTTCTATCCCTGCCTTCATAAAAAGTCTGTGGCATTGTCACATACAATGTCAAAAGAAATTCTGTCTTTTTAACTAGCAAGTCACTGCAGAGCTAAACTTATATAATGATTAATTATATTATGTTCCTTATATCTTTTAAAAACTGGTTCCTATTTTGGTATTAAGCCCTCGCCACAACCTCTCCAAGTCTCCGCCAAAGGAAAAAACCTTTTAAATAATTTAGATATCTATCCACCTGAAAAAAAAATCAAGGTCTGTGCAGTGCAGTTATTCTGCCATTTCCACAAGTGGTTTAAAGGCTTATCTGAAATACAGCCGAAAAACTATTATTTTTTTTCTGCTGCTTAATAAATCAAGATTATGATGAAAAAGAAATAAATTGCACTTGAAAAAAAAAAGGTAAAGCTCTATCACAGTGCAAAAAATATTTCAGAATTGAAAACATACCTCTTGGCAGTTCCTAGGTCTTCAATTCCATCTTCGTTCTCTTTGACTTTTAAGTGTTCACTACTCCAACAAACTCCTTTGTTACTTAGCTTTGAGATTCCTTTTTTCATGGTTCTAATTTTGTCCCTTGCTTCTTGAGTGTGTCAGTGGGAAAGTGGTATGATCTGCCCTTGAATTAAATACAGTAAACAGCTCATTGGAAATCAGTTTCTGGTCATCCGACTGAGTTGAGCCTCCAGCTTAGCTGCTACTGTAGAGTTCACCACCGGACTGAACCATGCTGAAAAACACTTTGGGTTATGCTTTTTTATAAGTAACTTCTGCTTCAAAGCTATGCAAAACAACAATAGTTTCATCTAACAAGAAGGTGAGAAGCAAACAAAACTATCAGGATCTGTATCACCTGCATAATGCATTGGTCGGGCTGGCCTGGGGCACATGAATTCTGACAGCAGCAGTGAGTTGCTTGGTTGCTTTTTTCTTCAACACTCTGAAATACTGCCATGCACTAATGTGCCTTTAACAATAACTCCAATGTCCTTAGAAAGAGTGATAGTCCCAGAATTCTGTAAGGAAAACAAACTTGCTAACTTCTCCCATCTTCATGTATTTACAAATATATGAGCTGTAAAGACTGATACACCAAACAAGAAAAGTCACCCAACTTTTGATAGGTTAAATATCTAATGTAATGCATTAATAGCTTTTATATACATTTATATATATATTTGCATATATATGTGTGTATTTTTTAATAAATTTATGCAACTACAATACGTATAATCTGAAGTTGTATTTGCTAACCCTCAGAGAATCACAAAATACAAGACTAAGCCACTTTTGGGTACTTTGATATGGTGTATGACTTCGTTGTTGGAAAATTCTGAGGTTTTACAGTTTGCAAACTGCATAGGCCCTCTGGCTCACTGGTTGATGACTTCCACTTCAGTAAACAATATATGTTATCAGAACTGTGTTACAAGCTGTTACAGAGATCTCTGACCTTTCTGAGCCCCTGTCCCCCAATTCATGCTGACAAAAACATGAATATGAAATTCTTGCTTCTGCCCTGCAAGCACTGATGATTTCACTCAGAATGCCTTGGCATGCAAAGAGAACAATTCCACTAAACTTTTAAAACACCATTACTTTATCCTTTAACCCTTCCTTAACTTTACTCTTGCAAGGATATTTACAAATCTCTTCCATCTGGTATTGATTAGGAATTGTAAGCTCTACTTTATTATTCCACCGTGTTCATTTAGCTTTCCCCCCTCTATAACCTCATTTCTTTGTTGCTGTCCTGGCACACATACTGGAAGCATCATAGGACCCAGAGACAGAGGTTATGCCTGTACACAGGTGTTTGCTTAGCTCCCAGGCACTTCCATAACACATAACAAACAACACTGTGAAGAACCTGCTTTTCTATAGGTAACAGTTGTTTTATATACCTTCCTGAACTGAAAACAATACCATCCTGTAGAGTGCAATGTCTTATTCTTATGGCCATATGAAAAGTTTAACAGGAGCCGAAAAAAAATCAGTTTTATCAGGAGCTGATGACAGATCAGAGCCTGAAGCTGATTCCAAGTGCTTGAAAACTGAAGGTTAGATGTGGCCTGTCTCAGCTAGTACAATGGAGTAAATCATGAGAGATACTATCTGATTAAATTTGATTTAATTTGAGTGAGTGTTGCCAGCAGGTGGAGGGAGATGATCCTTCCCCTCTGTTATGCACTGGTAAGACCACACCAGGAGTCCTATGTCCCGTTCTGGGCTCCCTGGTACAAGAGAGGCATAGATATACCAGAGGGAGTCCAACAAATGGCCATGAACGATGAAGGGATGGGAGCACCTCATGTATGAGGGAGCTGTGACTGTTCAGCCTGGGGAAGAGAAGGCTCAGGAGACCTCTTCTACTTATATCAATACCTGAAGGGAGGCTTTTTTCAGTGGTGCCCAGTGACAGGACAAGAGGCAATGGGCACAAACTGAAATACAGAAGGTTCCCTCTGAACATCAGGAAGTGCCTTTTTACTCTGGGGGTGACTCAGCATTGGAATAGGTTACCCAGAGAGGCTGTGAAATCTCCAATTCTTCCAGATATCCATCATCTTGATGCAGGAAGGGGGTTTGATTTTTTAATTTTTTCATTTTTATAGATTTTCGTACTTGTAACTGTAGTAAAATGTAGATTTACTGTGCTAATATTTCTAACAGCTTAAGTTCAATGTTTATACATGCCAACCTCTGCCATTATCAGTAGCTCAAATTTTTTTAGTTGCTTAGACTCTCTTCAAGGTAGAAAACTGAAGACTATCAGAAAGGCCTGCAGAATGAAACACAAACATGAGCCAACAATCTTGGGTCTAAGAACACTGGAAAAGCTCCAACAGCCCTATGTGTGCTGAGGAAGACAAAAACGAAGAACAGAGGGCCCCATGACTCCAGACTCAAATCCTGAGGAAATGTGACCGGGGCGGGGCAGGGCAGGGCTGGACCGAGAGATGTGTGAACTGGGGATTGAGTGGACCATATTATAAAAACCAGAGAAACCAGTGTTCGGGGTGCACGTCAATATATATTCCTGTGGGCCCTAGGCCTGATATTAAAGGACTTTCACTTTTTATCTTATGCCACACTAACTTGGCTCAGAGTCCTGCTTTGTTGCGTCTCTCACGGCATCAATCTGGAAAAGGTCCTGAGCAACCTGCTTTAGGTAGCTCTGCTTGAGCAGAAGTATTGGACAAGGTGACCATCAGAGGTCTCTTCCAACTTCAGCCACTCTGCAATTCTGAGATTGTCAAATTTATCATCCAAGAACATTTGAAACCTCATATGAAGTTCAGCAGAATTCTATAAAGGAAAAGGATTCACCAACAACTGCTGACACAAGTGATCAAGTCTTTATTTCTATGTAGTACAGACTGTCAAATTTGTTGTTGTTATTGTTGTTGTTGTTTTGGCTTTTATTTTGTTTTGTTTTGTTCTGGAGGGGGATAAATACCCTTATAATGGCAATAGAAGCAGCATCCAGACGTATATCCTGACATGCCAGTTACACATTCAGGATTTCTTCAGGCAGCTGTAATGGGAACACATGGCATAGCAGACTATTAAAGAAAGCAAAATGTTTAAAGTACCAGGGTTCAGAACCTCAGTCACAATTTAAATAACCTGGATAATGGAGAATATAAAGATTTCAGTGACATAATATGAGTATATATTCTAGCTTTTGACATGTAACTTACAATTACAAATAGAAATTAATTGAATTTAAAGAAGAAAAAGTCATGGATTATGCAAGCTAACATCTTAAATTCATGTAGGCCTGAAGCAAAATGGAAACAAATAGAATTTGTGTTTAGAAACAGATTTAAAAATCTCTTTGTATTCCCAAAAGATGTCTGCCAAATCCCAGAAGCTGGTGAAACAACTGCAGATAATAGCTTTCTTTGGTTTTCTGAACATAGAACCAGAAGCCATCACAGTATGCTTCACACAAAACATTTAAGACTAGAATACTGCTAAGGTTGAACTAAGGGAATGAAGACTGGAGTGCACTTGGACTTTGTACTTTGGTCAGGTGGTCTATTTTTTTTAGTTCCCTAAATTCATCATGTTTTATGTGTCATTTTATATGCTTTACTGATGGCATCAATACAGGTAATATTATTCTTGAAATATTTTCATTGCTTCTTAAAGAAGCTGACATCACTGTAATTCCTAATGAAACTCCTAATGGAATTTGTTTGCCCTCTGTATGTGCATATATATTTAGGTACACTTCTCAGCATTCTCAAGCAACCTATTACATAAAAACTGCTGTGGTTAGTCTGTTTTTCCAAATCAGATTAGTATTCACAGAAATGGTTATGGCAGCAGACACTATCCATCACTGAAGACAAAAGAAATGCAGTCCTCCAAGGTGCTTCACAATATGTCTCAATCCTAAATATTAGCGCTGCATAGAAATCTCTGTGTCTAACAATTTCCACCACAAAGCATGTAAAAGGTCATCACAGATTATATAATATGGGTGCACCTTTCATGAACACCTGACCAATGGACTGTCTCAGACTGGACAAGACCATCTTCCATCAGACTTCATAGCAGCACAGTACTCTACATCTCATTCCTAAGCTCCTGAATGCTTATTTCAGGGGTTTTCAAGAGCTGAAGACAGTAGCTCTTCTGTTGGCAAATGTAAATGTATTGTATCTGAAAAAGGCAGTGTTATGTATTTGTCAACATTTTCTTTTCCTTTTCAGTTTGGCAGTGTAAATTCTGGTGATGAGTGAGTGAGTGGATGGGAAAAGAGCCCAAGCCACACAAGGGAATTGACATGTCAGTGCCCATTGTTGACTAGAAGCTCCTTAGCATGCTGCTATGAATCAACAGACATTTCTACTTTCACACTTACATAGATCTGTTATAAAAGACATCCCAGAGCTCCGTTTCATCTTGCTTGCCTTACAATGTTTATATGCTGCCACTGGGACAGAGAACAGATGTGATGGATTAACTAGCAATAAATCATATGGCAGAGAACACACAGTATTATCATTCTAAAGAGGTAGCATTACGTGTTGCTCTAGAAAAAAATGAGAACATTTCCCTGAAAATAAATGCTTCTTTCTCCCATAAATGGCCATCCCAGTCTGTGTTCTAACTTTCATATCTATCTGGGCTACAGTAGTGCTTTACTTCACTTTTAAAACCTGTATTAATTCTTTGCTCAGGTTTGATGAAAATGAAGATTAATCTCACTCTTCAAAGTGGTGATACAGAGCACCATGCCCCACCATTTTCTTTTACATTAAAACCAATGAAGAAAAAGTTTGTTACAACTGGTATAACTCCCACCAACAAAGCAGCAACAAAAATGAAGCCCTGCCAGTCCAGTCACATCCTCCCCAGGGAGCACTTCTACTCCCCCGGCATCTATTTTCTGATGGCAAGATGCCGACTCCTACAACCTCCACAAGGAACCCAAGAGTCATAACATCCCCTCATTAGTATTTGCACACCATCTGGTGACTATTACTGAATTAACTTCTCACAGAAAATAAGTTTTTAGAATATAAGTGTAAAATTAAGAGTTTGATATTAATCTTACTCTTCTCCTCTCCTTTCCCCCTCAAAAAAGTTTGCAGAATTTTTAAAAGAGAAGAAAAAGGAGTGTGAGGACGATGCAATTAACAAGTTAAAGAGACTTTCAAGTGCCATCATGGCTCTTCTCAAACTATTAGGATATGATTTAGTGCACACATGAGCTGTTTGGGTACAGCTCTTACTCCTTTTCCTTTTGTTAAATAGTACCTACACTGTTGGCCACTGGAAAATAGTGAGTGATAACTTTATAGTTATTTTGCTCCAATCTAACATTTTTTCTTCTGTGAAGACACCCATAAGATTAAACCCCTGTGTGTTTCATTTGTCCCAGCAAGTCCCCAGGTGTTGCAAGGGCCTACAGATTCTGAAGCTCATTTCCCCTGTAGTACTACCCTGGGAGAAGGAAAAAAAGGTAAATCTTCAGTTTTGAGTCTTCTGTGCCAGTTGAGGGATTTTTTTTCCTTTGGGAGGGGAAATGAAAAAGCAAGAATGTTTTGATAGTTTGATTTCTTTGCATTTCTTTTAGTGCTATTTCTCTCAAATAGAAGAAAATCCTGGCAACACATATTAACCATTTGGTTTCACTGATTGCAATTAGAAATTAATCACCAACTACAATTTAAAACAAAGCTGTGATGATACAATATAACTGACATGGTATTTATTAGTTAAAATAAAAAAAATTCTCCCCATACATACTAGAGATGTAACTGTCTGTTCAGATAAAGCACTAAGTTTCAAAGAACCAAAAGTCTTGATGCTATGGCAAATTTAGGAAAAACAGCTGTTCAGGTTACATGCAGGGGTTATCTTTTAAATGAAATACATTGGTAATATTAAAAGAATTTTAATGCAACTGCAAAAATTAAAAATAAAATACCAGGGACCATATGGTGCTGCCATAAAACATTTATGTCCAAATATTTGCTCTCATTCTCATCCAACAAAAACAAAGTCCCAACTAGGAAGCAGAACTCATTTCTCTCCTAACAACCAGTAAAATATCCCCCTGCCAAATTGCAAATTACAGCAAGCAAATTCCTCCTTGCTGATCATAACTGAAGTTGAACTTTGTCAGAGAGAACAGGAAGTATCTCAAAAGTTGTATCAACATATTTTACCATTCACCAGAAGAACCCACCCTACTGGACTCCTTCTGAGAAAACTGCAGTGAGAAGGCTTTGTAATAATAAAGATGCTTTTTCTCCCCAAATCGCTTAAAATCTTTACATGTTTGCACTGAAGTTAGTGAAGTTCAACACATATGCAGCTATTTGCAAGAGTCTAGGCACAACTGCTGATGATTTGTTTCTTCATCAATTCTTTAGCCCAGAAAGGCTGAAAGTTATTTCAATTGCTGGTCTTGGAAATGTTAGATATCTGATTTCAACTTTAAGGGATCCAGATTCCACAGGTTAAACCTCTTCAGTTATAGTGCTGAGCATTCTGGCCCAAATCCAACAAAACACTTAAACACATGCTTGCCCTAAAACATACAGACAGCTGTGGAGAACTTAAAAGTTAAGAATTTACAGGACCAGGGAAGGAATGCTTAGTATCATTCAGGATCAAGCCTAAATACTATCAATCTCTTTAAAAGACACATATTTCTGAAACTGCTTCCTTCCATGATTTGAGATGGAGGTAAATGAAAATCTGATGATCTTTAGACCTGACTGGCCATAGGTTCATCTATATTAACCTCTCATAAAGGAAAAAAATGAAACCCCAACAACTTTTCTGTAGTTTTAGAAGAAGGGAAAGATAAACACTGTCTTAGCCTTAAGTAGGAGCATTGAGTACAAAACATGGCAATGAAGCACACTGATTCTTTGATCACAGTACCACTTAGCCCTTAATTTAGACAATGCTGTAAGAGACTAACATGGTATTGTAATTAAAAGAAATTCACACAAACTCAAAGACATAAATAAACATAAATATCAAACAGACTTTCTAAAAACATGTAGAAGCTTTCCACTTGTGGATTTGAACAGACCTTTTGCTTAGTATAAAATGCTTGGAAAAAAAAAAACAAGGGAAAACATGCCAAACAAAAAGTATGAAAAGAAAAACCTCTAAGAAAGTAATTGAAGCATTAGTGATACTGTTATCAAACCCATCAAACCATCAGAGGGTTGTGCCACTTACGGTGTCTGGAAAAGTGAGGCAAATTGAGAACACCATCCTGTAAACTCTTGTACTCATCACCAGGTGTATCTCATGTATAGACTCAATGGAGTAATAAACAACACTGTGTGACTACACCCCTCAGAGAATCTGTGTTGCTCTGGATCTCGCTGCCCAGAGCAGCAGCTGAGGGCACACTGCACTTGCACTGAGGACATGTTTTCACCAGGGAGAAGAGCTCAGCACCCACATCCTCAAAGCAAAAGTCACTGAGCGCTGGCACCAAAGTTGAACCGATCAAAGTGCCCTACAGCTGTTCCTGAAAGATTCATCTCCTTTGAAAAACAAGACTTACTAGCCACATTTATGCTGTATAGTGCTGGGGCTGCTACTCCATGGAGCTGAACCGCTTTCTTTCCTGAGCAGCACCACTGGAGCTGTGCTGGGTGTCAGTGCTTCCCTCCCAGTGCATCAGTCCCAGGGAAGGTGGCAGCTCCCTCCACAACCCCCATCAGTGAAGATCATACAGTAGTATAAGTCACAGTATTTTCAGCTAACCCAGCCATCTGTTTGGTTAATATGAGGTGGCTTGAGACCTGAGTTCCTTTGCTGTGCTGTTTTGACTCCTGAAGACAAAGAATCACAGAATCATCAAATGGTTTGGGTTGGAAGGGTCGAACCTTAAAGTTCATGTAGTTCCAAACCCCGTGCTCTGGGCAGAGATACTTCCACTAGATCAGGTTGCTCAAAGCCCCATCCAGACTGGCCTCTAACACTTCCAGGGATGAGGAATCCACAATTTCTTTGGGCAACCTGTTCGAGTGCCTCACCACTCTCAAGGAAAGAATTTCTTCCTAATATCCAGTCTAAACCTACTCTTTCAGTTTCAACCCAAAGTGTCTGTTCTTCTATAATTTTTGGTATTATTTCCTCATGCATAGAAAGGGAATTATAGTTTTCAGACCCACTTTAATGTAGACGTAGTACAGACTGAGAGAGAGGAGGGTACCTACTCTTTTTATGGAAGCATTTTTCATTTCTCCAGATAGGCAACTAGTTTGTTTCCTTTTCTCTTAAAAGAGGGATCTGAACTGTTTTCTACAGATTCTTATCAGAAAAAAAGATAAGTCTGAAGAGGCATTGCTGTCATGAAAACTGACCCTTATGTGTAACTCAGACTGTGGACGTTCTAAAAGAAAAAAAGTCTGTTTTGAACAGGAGCACAGACTTTTAACAAAAACACCTATTTATATGTCTTCTGAAGTAGAGAATCACAGGGTTAAAAATTCTAGTAAGTTTTCCATTGATTTTGAAAACTGTATTACAATGGTTAATTTAAGAAATTGCCCTCGATTTCCAGCTTCACAGTTTTGCTTTGCTTTTGTCTGTAACCTTCTAGAATTTTCTTCTCTATTTTAGTTCTTGTACACCAGGACTAAGTAACCTCCTCTGAAAAGAAAACAGATGGAGATCTCAGATTCTTTTATTGCAAAGCATATTTAAAAAGAAAATATTGTGTTTCTTGAAATGTATGAGCCAAAACTGAACTCAGGGTCTCATTAGATTTTCAACAGACCCCCCCCCCCAAATACAATAATTTTCCTATATTTTACTTGAGATTTCCCTATTTGATATATCCAAATATCACATTATTTTCCCTACAATGATATATCCAAATATCACATTATTTTCCTCACAATGTTAGCAGGCAGCTCACCTTTAGCTGATTATTTACCAGAACTCAAAAGCCTTTTAAAGCCACAGGTTCCCACAACAGAGCCTCTATTTTCCAGACACAAGCTTTGTCCCTTATTCATCTCCATTTGACCACACTACAACACACATCGCTCACTTTCACTTATCTTAACAAGCAATCTGAGATCACTGTGTATCAATGATCTGTCATGTTCATCATCCATCATATCCTCCTATCTGTAATACTTACAAGTAATACAAATTTTCTTTCTCAAACAGGGTCATTAAATAACAAGTTAATTTTCTGATAATATCAAAGTCTGCCAGTTAACTATGAAACAGACCCAGCATAGCTCCTGAGTACATGCTTAAACCTTAAGCACTTTACTCACACTGATATTAAGTACCATTTGCTTGCACACCCAGGACTCGGCTATAGAAAGGAAATTAAATACACCAGCACAATCGATCTGTATATCCAGGATTCCAGGTCTGGCAACCCATTCAGAGAGTTCAGCGTAGCCAGCAGTAACGTTGCATACAAACAGAAAAAGCTGAGCTCAAACCAAGAAACAATTCTCTGAAACAGTGAATCCTTTTGATAGAAAGTGTTAGGATTCTTTTATCTTGTTCTTGTATTTTGTCAAACACTTGTACATGGGAAAGCTGGGGTTTGGAAAATAAAATATTTCTAGCTTTGGACAATTTTTTCAAAATTCACTCTACTTACATGGGAAAGGTCAGAGCCACTGTGCTTGTACTGTGCTTGGGGGGATTAATCCCTCTACCTGGATTTGTATTTGATGATACAGTTTTGGCTTAGAAGACAACATTGTTTAGAAAATCTGGATCTCTACAGCCTCACATTTTTCACTCCCCTCCACCCACTTGGTATTTTGTTGAGGTTGTTGGTGTTGTTTTTATTATTATTATTATTGATATTTAAAAGAAAAACCATTGTTATGTGTTCATGACACTCATGTAAATACTTTGAATGAAAACAGAAGAAAAAAGGAAAATATATACAAATTTAGCATAGTTATCATTTCAACTGTTAAAGTGCTCGATGACATCTTAAAGGATGTTGCTTAGTTTCTCCTTCAGACTTGTCTTTTCATAAACAAATGGACAAATTTATTTAAAATCTATCATAACTTAAACCATCAAACATGTTGTTTATACAGATCAATAGAATTTGCTGTTGTCTTTGTCAGAGGCTACGGCATTGGTCAAGCTATGACTGAATTCTCATCCTGACTGTGCTGAGAGGGAAAAGCAATCCCTGAGTTCAGTAGGGAAGAATCAGACCATTATAATGGGAACTGTAGTACTGTAGGGATATTGATTAGCTCACACCGTACTCTGAATTAAGAATTGCAGTTCACAGATAGAGATCCAACAGTTTGAACTCCTAAGGATTTAATTACTGAGGCTAATAATATAAATGTGATCAAGGAAAAAATTTAAAGGTTTCCAGAACTTTTTTTCAAAGGAAGGAAGGAAGATATTAGTTTTTAGAGGAAAAAATTAAGGAGCTTATTCTTTAGCCAGACTTTGTAGATTATCTTTTAACATACCATACTCAATGGGATCAAAAATCATAGAATCATAGAATGGTTTGGGTCTGTATTCATCTCTGGGATTGTCCTGACCCAGGTACAGCACTTTGCACTTGGAAATGTTGAACTTTATTAGGTTCCCCTGGGCTCACTTCTCAAGCTTGCTGAGATCTGAATGGCAGCCCTGTCCTTCTGTTGTGTCGGCCGCGCCGCTCAGCTTGGTGTCACCTGCAAACTTGCTGAGAGTGCACTCAATCTCACATATCAAGAAATTATACATTTGTCTGGACCTCATAAAATGAAGTTAAAATTTTACCCTAGACAGATGTTGCTGCAGACTAAATCCGAGGTGGTTTTGTTTGTCATCATATCCTCTAGATATTTTTAGTCTGATTCAAGTTCCTCTGAAAGGAGGCACAATGTAAGTGCCGCTTTCCATGGGCCACCTTTAAAGCAAGGGCACAGAGCATTACTTCATCCTCTGTTATGTGTATCACGCACTTCTAAATGTGATATCAAAGCTGCTAAATACATCCTCATTTGCATATATGTAGAATGAGATTTGCTGATACTTCCACAGCTAGCTAATGCCGCATCTTAGTGGTATTACACAGAAAATGTAAATCGGGGAATTCTTGATTTGTCTTGTACAGCAGAAAAACACTGACAGAGTGCTTCATATACCATTTACAATTATTTAGGTTTTGAAATCTGTAATGTGGAAATAATTGTATGGAAAAAACAGGCTGGATGCATTTTTTTTAAAATTACTAGTGTGAGATAAAGCCTCATGTTATTTTATGTTATTTAGGGTATTAATTTTACTTGGGTCACAGGAGAACAGCTACACTTTCATTAATGAAATGCTCTTAGGCTAATTTTCATTTGTATGCAAGCAACATCATCAGGTTTAGTACATGCACACAGTCGTACATACTTATACCGATATCTGCATGAGAAGAAAGCGAACAGGCTGTTGATTTATTACACACAAATTGAATGAATAAGATAACAATTTGTTAGCAAGATACCATTACAAAAATGACTATAAATGGATACAATACAAGTGGTATATTGCCTTATCAGTAAATCTACTGTATGTTAGGACCTGGTACATGCTGTAATAAAAAGATAATTAAAAGTATTGAATCACAGAACCGTACCAAGAAATAGCCCAGTAACAACAAGCTCCATTAGTGAAACAGTATGTACTGCCAACCAAGTTCAAAAAAGACTGAAAAGTGAATTCAGTGTTTAAGAAAGAATAAAATAAAATAAAAAAACCCTAAAATCCAGGCAGTAAAAGAAGAAAGAAGGGGAGTAATTTTCAAACTTTCTCTAAAAAGAACTACAAAATTACTAGACACACAGATTTCTAGTGAGCATATTTTTAGTGAGCATATTTCTCGTAAGGTGATACTCACTCTCTTGAACTGTTATAATATAGCAATTAGAAACCAGAAGAAATATTTCAGAGGGCTTATTTATGCTGGTTTTGTTGTTGTTTTTGTTTGTATGTTTGGGGTTTGTGTGTTTTTTTTTTTTTATTTCTATGAACAGCACTGCCTAGCTTTGGAAATAAACACTGTTTTCCTCTCCTCATCCCTCCCTTTCCCCTCAGGTCAATTGCTTCTCTTCCCTCCCTCTGGTCAGTTTAATACGGAGATGCTGCCTGAGCCTTCTTGTACAGAATAAGCACACAACATTTTCTCCTGGGAGTTGGTTCATGCAAAACACTGCCCTGCTGAGAGAGTAGAAATTTACCCATAAGACATTCTTCCAGCAGCAAGACTCCAGAGGAAACCTGATCAGAATTTTTAAAGACATGTCTTGATTTTTTCTGTAATTCCTTCAAAGTTTCAGGCAGAAAAAAATATAAACCAAATGTTTAGGCTTTGTTATGCTTGGTCTTGACCAGAAACAGACCGAGATATAGTCTCATTTGGGGATAGAAACTGAGAAGAAGACAGCAGTGGATTGTTTTGCACAGATTTTTCTGCTGCTGTGTTCTCCTGTGATTTCTTTTTGTTTTTCTTTCTTGCTTCTGACTATCAGTTTATAGTCTCTGCAGCACTTCAGCTGATCGATACACCAGCTCTCCCCCTTCCACACACAGGCAGAATCTTACTGGCTTTAACACATTCAGGTGATGTTTGTAAAATAAAAACCATTTCTTCTTACTACCTAAGTTTGTGTCACTGATTGAGCAAGAAAACACATCCAACTTACACTGAACATAAGGAAGGTGAAAATTTTTAAGTTATTATTTCTTAAAGACCCTTGGAAAATAGTGAAGGAGAATAGTGAATTTAAAATATCCTTTAAGAAAGAAACCTTTCATTTTGGGCCTGATCCAAAGTCCAGTGAATGCTCCTCGTTACTTCAGTGTGACTTGAACCAGCTTTTTATTGTTTAATCTTACCCTGATCGATTTCAGCAGTCCAGCTCCCACAATCTTTTATTATCATAATAAATTTAACTTTTATATTTTCATAGTACCTAAAAGTTGCAACTAGGGCAGAAGTCAGTATGCCAAGTACTATTTAGAAACTCCTTATTAAATGGCAGTCCCTTCCTTCAGAGGTTTCAGTTGTTAAGTCAGTTTGCAGATGACACATCCCACAGTTGCACATCAGGCAATGCTGGCACGATCAGACCTGCTGAATCAGTGAAGTTAGCCAAGTGAATAAGGACTCCACTGAACTAAACTTTTATATGACAACATCTTCAGGAGAGGGAACACATCTCACTTTTAATCTTAAAAAACATCCCTAAATAAGATACAATACTCAATACTTTATTCTCTCCCTTCGCCTCCTGAAGCAGTAGGGAGATTGTTTTACCCTTCTCTGCAGCAGTACTGGGACACTACCTACATTCTGGTGACCATGGTTTTTAAATTATATTAAGAGTGGATCCAGGAGCTACAAAAATGATGTGAGGGAAAGAAAACTTAACAATGAGGGTTCAAATTTGATGTGTGTAGATCAACAAAAGTAGATTGAAATGTGATTACCTTAAAAGAAGAAATCACCAAATTGTAAAGTCTTCTAAATTTCACAGAACCAGATGGAACAAGGAATCATGACTGGAATTTATATCCAGATAAAATAAATATGGAAAGAGAAGTACAATTGTAGCAATGACAGCAACAGATTCTTGGACGTACTGAGGGAAGTAGTGGATTCCCTGTGTCCTGGTAAATTTGAAACAAAACCAACTAGAAATGCAGCACTAGCCAAACAAAAGTGAAGAGGACAATTGATGAGATAATCCAGGATATTTTGTGTCCTGGATATAAAAGTTCAAACTACACCACTGATAAGGATCAGAGTAACTACTTGTTCCAGTAAAAAGTAGGGGGTTTAAATTCATTTTGGTAATAAGAAACTTAGATTTCTGCTAAAAAGCTTTTACTTTGGCGAAACAAGTGCTTGGGACACACATATATCTCAGCCCCTGTAGGGTACCTGGTACTTCAGTCCAAACCTCATTCTTTGAACTCATCCCCATTAATCTGTTTTCTGATTCTATTTCTTAAAGACTTCTCGTATTAACATCACATTTTTGACTATTCATCGGCTGAGTATGACTTTATTCCCTTGTCTGTAGTGAGATACTATCTAGCCCAGGGGAAGTGTTTTATCTTGCCCAAGTGTCCAGCTATACAATAATGCAAACATTAAAAGAGGAATCACAGTAAATGATGAATGAGATGCACATTCGAGACACCTCAAACTGCTGTAATGAAGTAGAAATACTTCAGATAAACTATAGACAGCTGAGGTACTCTCCCTGCCATGATCCTGAGATGCACAAATACTATTCCAGTCTGCTTTGGTCAGCTCCTCAGGTAAACCCAATATGTGGCAGAAGCATTGAGATGCTGAACCAGATCAGTTTGAGCCACAGCTGGAGGATTAGCCTGAATCACAGGTGGAGAGTCTTTTAATGGGGTGGGACCAATTCCAGTAAGTATTAAATGATGCATTTTAATGAAACTTAGTGATGAATGGGGAAGAATTTCAGCATTCTTGGGAACTGGTGGTCTAATGTATCTCTGCCTCAGGGGCATGTACAATGTCATTCACTCAGTCACCAAAAGGTAAATATAAACTCTCCATTCTTTCATATGATAATGCAGAAAGACAGACACTATGACTACCTTATATCCCTAAGCTTATTGTTTTGTGTGCTCACTTTGCTCTCTCTGCTCTCTGTGTTCCACATGTGCCACAAAATAGCAATGGGACATAGGTTAACAATCAAGGAGATTAATTTTTAAAAGGCATTATTTTTATGGTTAGTTTCCAGGAAGACACAGCCCTCTCTCATTCACACTACTCATCCTTGTTTTGATGCAGAGGCAATCTACCTTTGTATGGTTTGAATTCCTCATGATGGCATGCTCTACTTCGTTGCAAAAAACACAAAGCACAAGTGCCTCACAATTGACCCTTTTACCTGACATCCTTGTGTGTTTCTGTCATTTTGTGCCTGTCAGTGGAGGTTGTATTTTTTTGAAACTTTCACTCTGGCTACTGGAAACGTTCACCTCCTGATCCTCAGAACATTCTGAACAGCATTCTTTTCTTCTCATGAAGGTTGTGCAAAATTCATTACAAAACTAGAACAGAGAGAAGATGTAACCTGTTGGTGTTTATACTGTCTCAAGATTTTTGCTTTCCAGTGTTCTGAAAAGCACACTCCAGAGAGATTCTACAGCTACTTATGATCAGTTTAAACCGTTCCATTCTTTTATCCACACATCCAATAAAAGGCATCTTCAGTTAGCAAGAAAAGGTTAACTGGAAACAATGATCCAACTATTAAGGTCTATGAATAGATGTTCTGCCAACACATAAAATATTCCATATATTCTGAAAATTCAGGTAGCATGGACCTTTCTAGACTATCTTATATAGAAACCATGAACCTATGGCAATTCATGTCACAACTGGCAGTTTCCCCTTTTCTGTCAAATGCCAGATGCCCAATGCTAGACACAAATGCCACACATATAGTGCAAGATCCAGATCAGTAACATTAATTAAACAAGTACTGCAACTTCTAAACCAAAAGCATCTGTACCGAAAGGTATGACTTTTAGGCCCCATTCTGTTAAAGAAATAGGTGTCTCAGTAAGCCAGAAATTTTGCATGCTAAATGGGCAGGTGTACACACAGTTTAAGCAACAAGGAATGCTTGGCAAAGGCATGTGTTCCAATTCATGCACTTCTTGGGATTTGAGGCACTGTATTCAGCAAAACACTTTCAATAAATCCACTTTTGCCCTAGACCTTAACATTTCCTTTTGTTAGAAGATCTTGCCTCTTTTTTTTTACCTTTTTTTTTCTTAAAGCAGTATCAGTGATATTAAAATTATGTCTGTCATTTGTAAGTGGAAACAGGGACAGTGTTTGGGACGGGGAACACACAGCATCTCCTTGGAAATTAGTGTACAGCACTGTTATTCCACTGTGAGTATCCATGGTTTCTCTTTTCAACAACACCACGGTGAATAAGAATATTTGACAGTGACTTTGGGAACAACAAATGACCATAAGCTTTACTCTAGTACTGAGATAGCTCATGCATGGAGAAGAAACATAGAAGTTACTTTGCCTGACACCAGATGTCACACCTGTCACAGCTTCAGCTAAAGGTCCCAAAATAAAGAATACAGGAGCCTTAGGAGCCTTGAATTCCTTAAACATTGTTATGTATGAAGATACATTGGGACCTTGGACCAGAAGATATGTTGATTTCCAAACACTGTTCTAGTGTGCAAGAAAATCCACTGTTCATTACTTCCTGTGCACACACAGTAAAGGTGACAAAAGTACAGTGGTTTGAAAGCCTAAACCTGACTACAGAGCCTAAACTCTTCTTTAGGCTGTGTACATTGGACAAGAGCCATGTCTTGGCAGTGAGGGATGCATGTTGCACATAACAGAGCACAGCCTCAGGGATCAAGCACATATAAACATATGGAAAACATTTGTTTTATTTGCATTATAAAAGTGAGATTCACCTTGAATCCACCAGCTTAAAAGCTCTTTAGAAGATAGTGAAAAGCAAAGGCAATAAGGAAGTTGGCTAGCAATTCCTTCAAGTTATCAAATTTTCACAGGGAAAAATATGTATCAAGCATGTATATCTAAACCTCTCTAAACCATAAGGTCCAAACATTTATTTGGTTATTACTATCAGATCATTCCCTTTGAAAATTTCTTTACAAATTCCTGATTAGATTAAAATTTTACACCAAGACATAAAGCCCAATACAAAATGCATCAATTAACAATGGCATTTGTATGCTGCACTAATATTTAGTATACAAAAATACCTGTAAATGCATGAATTAGACAGATAACAGAGATGTAAATTTAAACAGAAATGTGCCTAAACTTTGAAAGTTAAAAAACCCCCAAACCTGGAGTTATTTAATTTCCCTTAATGAGAATACGTGCTATTGGAAGAAAACCTTTCTAAAAGCAAAGAGCAATTATACTTCATGGTCAAAAGACCACAGATTCCACATAAAACTCACAATGCGCTGCCAATTATTTGGAGTTCAAATTCCCTTATTGTAGCAATTGAAACAATCTCAAAGACTGCAAAAATTACCGAATTGAAAAATCTATTCTTTAAAGTATACTATGCATTCATTTTGCACATAAACGATCTTAAAATATTTCAGAAGGTGCCATACTTTTTAGTTTTAAAAGTAAAAATAACATCTATCACTTTAGTAACACTGTTAGACATCTTTTAAATAGATATTTAACAGAATTACAGACATGTTGGAGAAGATAGCTTATATTCAGTGAAAAGGCTACTGTAGTGCATTAGCCTTCAGATAAAGTAATAGGATCTTTTCCATGTATTAACGATCCTCCATACAAAAGATTTCTTAAAACTTTTTAAA
Source organism: Sakesphorus luctuosus (assembly GCA_013396695.1). Classification (NCBI taxonomy): domain Eukaryota; kingdom Metazoa; phylum Chordata; class Aves; order Passeriformes; family Thamnophilidae; genus Sakesphorus; species Sakesphorus luctuosus. The sequence continues at coordinate 279,173 of VWZD01001162.1, read as the reverse complement.
CAGTTTTATCAAATCAAGGTTACAAAGCACAAATGGGTAGCTAAATGATACATCATTACTGAAAAAGGGATTGCCTGAATCCGTACAGATTTTGATTGCTTTAGGCAACAGAGGAATTTGCAAGGTTTGCTTCTTTAAAACTAAAGTATATTTCAAAATTTACAATAGCATAACGAAGTGAAAGATAGTCCTATAGTGCAGATATTTTTTACTATCTCACTTGCTTCTAAAGAATCTTTAGCAGACCAATATGATTTAAGCTGCAATGCATTGATTTGTCCCCTCTGACATGATGACAGAGACCACATTAAAACCTCCAAAAATTGTTGCCGAGTTTCCATTTGCAGCTCTGTTAATTGCAAAGGCAATGCTAATTTTATGTTATAAATAAGTGGGTTTAGTGGTATTTACTTTAAAAAGTAGAAATACATTCTATTCCGGTCGAAGTCCTGTTGATAGCAATAATAGCTCTGTATTCCAGAAGGTGGCTGCATATTTATATAGAGTGAGAGCTTCTAGCATTTGCACATACATATGCACATATATCTACCCAACATCCATCATCCCATCAATGATTCAAGTGCTACTAAATGTGTATTGGTTTCTGGTTCCCACTTCTTTGTCTTAATCAAGAGTGTCCAAAGAGACTTGTACACCTACACCTCCAATTTGTCCATTTCTCTGGTTCAAACTTCAGAGCACTCAGGGTCAGGAAATATAAACCCAGGCGTTTGGCAAGGCACCCAAAAGTAATAGAAAAAAATAGGTTGTGTGGAACAAATGATGAATCAGTCTTTTATTCATTTTTCTGCAAGGTTTGTAGCAAATAAATGAGCCTTTCTTTTTGGTGCTACCACAGCATAAAAAGAGAATCACTGGAACATGTTGGAATAGCCATAAAAAGTGAATAAAAAATAGAAAGAATGGCTCTCAAATGCCTACATAAAGCTAAGTCAGGGCTATAAAAACTGCTGCATCTAATTCCATAATTTCTTTCTGCGTTTTCATGCAGTCAGCCATTCCGAATTGTCCAGGAGTTCACTGTCCAAGGATATTGAAGAAAGCCTTACCTAATCCATAATACAAATTATTTTTTTATTATCAGTATTTCCTATTGATGTCAGCATTGCTAAAAAAGGGTGTTAGCTTCAAACCAAATAATTACCAGAGCGGGGCATTCACCTTTTTGCTTCCCCTCCCCCAAGATTTTTTATAGACATACATTTCACTTGATTTTCTCTACACCCCTTAACAGTTTGTAAATTTTCATTTCTCTCTAAGATATGAATATATTATACTAAGGGATATTATATAAATGAGACCATTATTCAAAATGAGAACCTTCTCTACTAACAGCACCACTATTTGCAGAGTATGAGACAAAATAAATGTCTCCCATGAGTGACTAAATGCAAAATAAAAAGTAACCACTCAACTTTAATAGTTTAAAAATGCTATTAAACATAATGGCTCTTCAACATTCAAGCAGCACTATGTTTTAAGCGATCTTCATTTTTAAAGAACTATTTTATTTACATTTGAAATATTGATGGTGCATAAAGTTCTGTTCATGTAGTAATGATAGTCAAAAGTATTTAAAATAATTGACACAAGACCGAAACCATAAGTATGCTTTGTCCTTAGGCTGAGATTCCAGTGCTAAAAACAAAAACATCTGAAGAAATAATAAAACACCTACTCTGCTCTTCACAATTCTTGAAAAAGCATCTATGACTTTCTGAGTAATTAAAAAAAGAAATATCAAAGCAAAGCCTACCAGGTTATTAAGCAATAAAGTAGTAACTCAATATGTTTTTTCCTGGTCAAGGGGAATTCTGGGTCTGGGTGTATGTTCCCAGAAATTAACTCTTTAGGTAGCAACTTTATCATCAAAAATATTGATGTAAAGGAGGTTTTTCAAAACACCACAAAGATCATGCTTGCATTTAAACACGTAAAAAGATAGAAGAAATATTTTTAATTTGCGATGCCATCTTTAAAAACAAATTCACATTACTATTTCTTATGTTGCCCAGGACTGAAAGGCAAAACCTTCAGGAGGCAGTAGGTCTGATTTCCCCATTATTCTGTCACTTGCTATGGAGCCTGGTGGCCATACAGCCCAGCATCCGCATGCTATATGTGTTCCGAGCAACAGCATGACTTGTAGGGAACCAAACAACTACATGTGCCGCTTTACAGGCAAACAAAAAAGGCTACAAGTAGCATTTATGATGCCACAGTTAGTAGTGTGCCAGCAGCATACAAAGCTGTGTGGGCCTCGAGTAGCCCAGCAAATGATGCGAAGTGGCCAGATCTACAGGATCTTTTTAGTATAGACAATTAAAAAAAAAAAAAAAAAAAAGAGAATGGTTAAATGCACTTACCAAAAATGTAACCAGCCATAAGCAATAGAGGGTTTGAAACATGCCAACAACTACATCTTAGTTTAAAGCTGGATAAAAAATTCAGAGCATATGTAACCTCAGAAAAATTCTCAAAGGCACATTACGCTGCATTAGGAGGAAGGAGATCAAGCTGTCAGTCTCTCCAAAATTGGTCAAGAAGCAGATCAGGAAGTCATTGGTTAAGTAAAACACAGAACTGTCATTTATTGGCTTTTATTCATTAGTATCTTTACTTCCTTTTTTCTAGTCAGGGAAATGGAACTCTTAGATCATCTAGAAGAGATATATTTTATATACATATATATATACACATATATAAATGTATATTCTAGAGCAGAAGAATTTTCCTTTCCAAACAAATAATGTTTAATTGTTAAATACAATAAATCTAGAATGCTTTTACATTCATGTAGCAAACAAACAGAGACTTGGAGTCAAATGTTTTAGAATCAGGCAACCTCAACAACATAAACATTCTTAGGGGTGCTCCATAAAGCACCAAAAGCCTGTTGAGGAACTGGTAATCCAAACACTGAAGCAGAGGAAAGGTGTTCCCAATGTAATGAGTATAAGCAGTGAGAGTTACGTGACAGACAGTGACTGGCTGTGACTTTGGGGTATTCTACAGTGCTCCTCAGACTTTTTTACATCGTCTTATTTTTCATTTTTAATTTTCCTAAGGTAGTATTTAAAAGACAAAACTGAAAGTAAGTCTAGTTGGAGCAAACTTTGCACACAGAGATATTTAAAAAGCTCCTAATATGCTTTTCATAGATTTTTGTGCATTGTATCAAGTCATAGGATAGGAAAAGATTAAATTACTTGTCCAATATCACACAGCAAGATAGGGATAGAGCTTAGAGGTAATCCAGACATATATCCATGTAACAAACTATTTACCACTTTGCTTCCCCTTCCTTACATCCCTTCCTGGGTAGGTACTAGCCATATACATGCTTCAGCTGCCAACATTTTGCTGACAGCTCAGTGGTATATCTACACTCACATCTAATTTCTGTCCAGCCAAAACCAGCTGGCATTGCCAACTGGAATGACTCATATTTAAAACATGGACACCAATAATTGCCATTCCCAACTGTCTTTTCCTTCCTACAGTGTCACGAGTCAGTGTTCTCTGCTGACACAATAGAAACCTGCCCTTGCACTGAAGACCTATCACCTGTCATTCTTCTTCCTCTAAATCATTTTTATGGTTGTTTTTTCCCTTTCTTTCAGAGTCAAAACCCTCCTCTCAATTCATAAAAGTCTCCATATAACGTTCACGAGCACAGCATGTTGTAAAACACATCTGTGCTTTTTCTGATTAAATTCCTATATACCAGCAACCAGCTCCACCTTTTTTCCTAGTGTCTGGCCTTTTCTTCAAGGCCCTGCACTGCTCTGCTTCCAAGTGCCTGCCTCATTCACATCTCCTCTGTTTTGGTTGTCATGGCTACAACACCAGCCTCACATCCAGGCTGTGCTTTCCTCATTGGCAGTTTAGAATCACAGAAACATAGAATCATTAAGGTTGGAAAAGACATCCAAGATCATCGAGTCCAATTCCTGACTGAACACTGCCTTGCCAACTGCGCCATAGCACTAAGAGCCATGTCCAGTCATTTCTTGAACACTTGCAGAAATGGTGACTACACTTCCTTCTTGAGCAGCCCTTTCCAGTGCCTGATCACTCTTTCCTGGTATCCAACTTGAACCTCTGCTGGTGCGGCTTGAGGCCATTTCTTCTTGTCCTGTTGCTTGTTGCCTCAGGCAAGAGACTCTGCCTAGCTACCACCTCATTTCAGGTAGTTGTAAATAGCTGTAAGTTCCCACCCCCACCCCGAGCCTCCATTTCTCCAGGCTAAACAATCCCATCACCTTTCACCACTCCTTACAGGACTTGTGCTCCAGACCCTTCACCAGCTCTGTTGCCCTTCTCTGAACTCACTCCAGCACCTCAATGTCTTTATTAAAGTAAAGGGCCAGAACTGGACACACCACTCGAGGTGTGGCCTCACCAGTATTCAGTACAGGGGAACAATCACTTCCCTAAATCCAGTGGCCACACTATTTTTGATACAGGCCAGGATGCTTTGGCCTTCTTGGCCACCTGGGGGAACACACTGGCTCATGTTCAGCCACTGTTGACCAGCACCCCAGGTAGTTTGCCACTGGGCCACTTTCCATCCACTCTGCCCCCAGCCTGTAGGACTGCAGGGAGTTGTTGTGCCCAAAGTGTAGAACCTGGCACTTTGTCTTTATTGAACCTCATACTATTGGGCCATCGATCCAGTCTGTCCAGATCCCTCTGCAGAGCCTTCCTATCCTCCAGCAGATCAACAATCCTGTCCAACTTGTCTGCGAATTTACATACAGTGCACTCAATCCCCTTGTCCAGATCACCAATAAAGATATTAAATAGGACCAGCACCAATACTGAGCTCTGAGGAACACCACTAGGGACCAGACACCGACTGGATGTAACTCCATTTACCACCACTCTCTGGGCCTGGCCATCCAGACAGTTTTTAACCCATAGATGGGTGCACCTGCTCAAGCCATGGACTGCCACTTTCTCCAGGAAAATGGGAGACAGTACCAAAGACTTTACTGATGTTCCAGGCAGACAACACCTACCACCCTTCCCTCATCTACTAGGCTGGTCACCTAGTCATATACTGAGATCAGGTAGGTCAAGCTGGACCTGCATTTCCTAAATCCACACCAGCTGGGCCTGATCCCCTTATTGTTCAGTACATATCATGTAATCACACTGTGGATAATCTGTTCCAAAATCTTCCCCAGCATCAAGGTCATGCTGACAGGCCTGTCATTCTCTGGCTCCTTCTTCCAACCCTTCTTGTAGATAGACATACATTGGCCATTCCCAAGGAGGCCTTTGACCACCACATCTCCCACCAGCCCTTCTCGGTCTGTGAACAGCTGGTCCAGCAGGGCACTGCCCTGATAAGCTCACTTACCAGCTGTGTCAGTAAGTTCTCTTCCACACACTCTAGGAACCTCCTAGAGTGCCTCCTCTCTGCCATGTTGAGTTTCCAGCAAACATCCAGCAAGAAAAATTTCCCACAAGAACAAGGGCTGGTGATCATGCAATATCATCCAGTCACTTACAGAATACTTCATCTGCCTCTTCAACTTGGTGGGGTGATCTAAAACAGCCTCCCACCAGAAGGAGGAGTTATTTCAGGCTTTCTTTCAAGATGTCAATGATATTTGAAAATTCTTTATATATTCAATCCTACCTAATGACCAAAATCTATCATGACATCTATAAAAGAGTGTCAAATTTTCAGTTTTTTCAGACATCAGTGAGGATTTTCTTTGATTTCCAGAGCTTTTGAATGATGGGTCTTCAGTGAATCTCAACATTACTGGCAGATTGCTGAACACCTCATCACTAAAGTCATAGCTCACAACTCTAGTAAAGCAACAAGGTCTCATGGACTGACAGCATATGTCTTACAGTAGCCTTGGAATGAAATTCAGAAAATGAAGGGAGGGGGTGCGTTGTATCATACTTTCACAGAAATATTTTCAGATCACTGTAACTCAATAGGCAGGCCTCAGGCTATGTTCAAACCACAACACACATTCATTCAGGCTGCAGCATTGTATCTACTGCAAAACAGCTACTTGGACAGCAATACAGCAACTGCCTGCTTCAGAGCTTACAAAAATTACACATTTCCATGAAAGCAGAAGGCAGGAAAAGAGAAGCAGCACCTCCTTCCTTTGCACAGCCCGCAGATTCTTGTAACTACATTTTTGAAGAGGTAAGGAAGTTAGGGGCACTGCAACATAAGAACTATTGCCTTTTGTTGGGGGATAATGAAGGGAAGAAATATCTCCAGAAAGCCACAAATGATGTTGAATTGTTGATTCCGGAAGAGATGGCATGGACAAGATGTCCAGGAATATGTAGGAAGGTGAGGAAGGGAAGACACTTCATAAGCAAGAGTAAGACACAGCCCCTCCCTCCCTCCCTCCCACAGCAGCCCCATCCCACAGAAATATCACAGAGCTGAGACTGCAGTTTGGTTCAGCTGTAATCACATGAAGTGATTAATCTTCTCTTAAGTATCTTCCATGTCTACTTTTTATCTCCAAGTCTCTCTCATGTAATGTCACTGAGGCAGATACCATACTTCTCTTTCTATCTTGCCAGAAAAAACCAAACTGTACGTGTACAAAACATCTGCCAAACTACAATCAGTACTTTTAGAGATCAACTACTTTATGGCATGAAAGTTTTAGGTTACTGAGAACATTGTAGACCGATACCATTGATTAGAAGTTTCACCACATGCATCATTTTTTTACATTGTTCCTCCTAGATTTTTAATAATGTCTCTGGTTTGACTTACAGCCTTGATACAACAAAATATCAATAATTTCAAAAGCGGTGAGGTGTAGGCAAAAAACTGGGGGGCAGCAAGGAGGACGTGTAGGTTGGTTAAATTTTATTTATGGAGATATGCTCAATTTGTATTGGTCACTGATTTTGTAGACAAAATCTGAAACAATTCATGCTGAAAGTACTTGTTCCTTGCCTTGGTATATCTGTTGCTGCTGTTAGCGTGGCATCAGCAATTGGCCTTCACCTTTAACAGTGTTCAGTGGAGAGAGCAAGAAGAAAGGGGAACCCATCCATTGTCATCAGTGACTTTTTCAGCATGATGACAGGTTCTCACTCTCATGGTGGCAGCTGCACTGACAATAGGTTGTTTTACACCCAGTGTTTTCTTGAGGGAGAATAACCCAGTGACACTGGACAGAGCACAAGTCACTACAGGAGCAGTGACAGCCTGTCTCTCTTGTGTAGGTATGGTTGGAGAACCACAAGAGTTGCCTGTAAAACCCTTAAGACTATGACCCTTAAAAGATTCAGTGGCCAATTAATTCTTGGGCTTCTCATAATCTTGCTTTCCTCAACATTTTTTCAAGGCTAAGCTTTGATGCTTAGGGGAATGGCAAACCAAGATTTGTCTTTCCTTATCATATTAAGACATGGAACAATTGCTATCTAAACATTTACTGGTTCAGCATGTGAGTGTGTAGGCACAGACCAAAGATACCTCCCAATCCCTGGGGAGGTTCAGATCTGGAGCTCTGTTGCTGAGGGACTTCTCTACCTTATTGTGAAAGTAATGTGAAATGACAACACTTCACAAATAAACAGAGACTCCTTTTCTTTGTTAACTTCAAACAAGTTAGAGGTAGACTAAAGTATGAACCAGAATCCTTATATATCACGGTTACTTTTCTCTCTATTTTATTGAAAATCAAGGAACCTTCCATGTTCTGTCAACCCAGGCAGTGAAATACTTATGTCACAGGTCCACTGTAGATCACACAGCCAGGTGTGTGTGTAATTTGAGTCCCTCCACACTGCACTCCTGGAATTTAGCTTTCTGTCCAGTGTTCAGCAGTGTCTTTCTTTGTCTCTCCAACACATTTTGCCTCTACATTTTGTAGTTTAAGCAGAACTTTATTTCTTTGTTTTATAGCTTTCGTGTCCAGGGATATCTACAAATGTAAATGTATAATTCCAATATTTCCTTCCTTAGCATATCACTTTTAAATCGTGTAAATCCACTTTGGTTCTGATCAGTCCGTTCAAACTTACCTCTGCCCATCTCCCCTCCAATGCTTGGGAAGGTGCTTTCCATTTCCTTTGACCAAACCTGATCAGGAATAGCTGGCATAAGTCAGCAGATAACCAATTTTTTGAAGTAATTACATCATCAGTTATTTTCTGTTTACATTTAAAGGGTTGTTGCCATGTAATTGGTCACTGTTAGTCTTTGATTTCTGGCCCAATGTGAAGGTGACTAGATGAAAGTAAATAGATGTGCAATTGAAACAGAAACTGCTAGTTTCTGGATAGTTCCTGTTCTGGAGGCAGTAACACCAAGCAAAGTCCAGAAATGTTTCATGGTCACGCTGGCAACTGTCACTGCATGCCGTGTAGCTCTCCATTCTCCATTCGAGGCACCTAAGGATGGTAACTAAATTTTAGATAATGTATTTCTATCTCATATAATGCAACATGTGTTGGTAAGAATGAGACAGCAAAAGAACTCTTTCCGAACAGTGCAATGGGAAAATACCACAGTGTATCTCTGCAGTAAAGGTTAGCTCAGATGAGTTAAGGAAGAGGATTGTGTTATTTGCTTTAATATTTACTGCTCTTATTATTCTTTTTCTACTTGCATCTTCCTCTTTTCCAACTGCTTTCTATTATGTCCCCATGCTCAGTTTCCCCTGTTAAGGAGGTTCTTTGGAACCTTCCTGCTTGTTCCACTGGTGTCCTTAGCTTCTTCCCTGGTGGCTCAGCTTTCAGGGATCAGATGCTATTCTGTTGCTCCTCATGCAACAGAAGCCAGGAATAAACACATTCCTCCTTTTACAAACTGTAGTGCTCCTTATAAAGAAGTTAGGACAGTTGTAGACACATTTGGAAGCAAACAACAATAACAAAAAAGAAAATGCTACCCAGATAAGCATTCAGGATTCCATAGGAATCAGGGCTCTCTTATGCACTCTTCAAAATTCCCCAGTACCTGTTGCTGCTCTTGCTCCCATCTAATTAATTCTTTGAGTGAGCAACTGGAGTTTGACCAATATAAAATCTGTGATTTTTCTAATTGTGATTCATTACAGCTTCTCTAAATTGATAATTCTGAGAATAAAGACTAACCTTTTCAAACCTCTCATCTGGAAATATTGTGAAAATGAGCAATTCCTAAGCTGCAACAAAGGACACATGCGATATTAACTATGCTATTTAACAGATAGATCATTTATAAGACAAAAAGGTTACTTCCAGATAAAACACCTTTATGGAAATGTTTAGCCCTCTTTAAATTAACAATTCAGACTTTTTTCTTATTTTAAGATAGATATTACCAGAAGACCATCTAGAAGCTAAAATTTGCTTTAGAAATGATACACTACTATTTAAAGTGGAGACTAGATGCTTATCTGTACTTCAATCCATGAAACATTTTTACAGAAATATTCTACAAAAAAATAAACTTCCTAAAATTAAATGCACTGGTCTAGGTGGGAGGAGTGTGTGTGTAAAACTGCAAACCAAAGCCTGTTTAATCTAGTGCAATTTACATGAATGATCTCATAGCCACAAAATAAGTCCATGTTCAAACATTTCTGTGTTAGGTATCCAGCAAATATTCAACATGGCAGTTGTGCAACACACATGGATGTTGATGTTACAGAACAGCGGACACTCTGCTTGAGTTATTTTGGAAAAGAGAATTTACAAACATTTATTTTAGGAGGCCAATAGTGCACTCTCTCTGTTGCCCAAGCTATGCTATTAGGCAGGGTTATTTCCATGCATCTATGCTTATTAAAGGTTTCTAAAAGCAAAGTTTAGTTTGAATTTTACTCTGCCACAGAATATTTTTTTTTTTACATTCAGAATGAAGTCTTCTAGTCAGCTATCCCTTAATGTCTGTGCAGTGTCACTTTATGGCACTCATGTTCCAAAACTCTGAAGCACTTAGACAGTATTGCTAACTTCAGTGCAACAATTTGCAAACTTAAAGTTAAGTATATACTTTTTGGGACCTGGGCCTAATACGTCCTTTCATTGTTTGTATATATTGCAAATGCTTTCTGCTTCCTTCTGGATGCAGGGTAGCTAATTATGTTTCAGTCCCTGGGCATCCAGCAAACACAATATAAAACCACAAGCCTCTGGCTGTTCTGTACTGCAGTTCTGTCCCAGTGCAGGTTAGCTCGAAGTGCAGTTACAGCCTTCCACTCCAGAGCAGCTTCCTCCCGATATCCAAGGAAAGTAATCTCCTGGCTATGCTAACAGCCATCCAAAACCCCACCATATAATCTAATTGAACTATCGATTCACAGGCTAGAGCATCTATTTAACATTCTAGAGAGAAAGAAACGAGAGGGAAAAAGGTTTTACAGACACAGTAACACAACGCTGCACAAGCCTTCCTCGGCTTCGTTTGCTTTATGTTCATTTATCATAAGGATTATGCAAAAAAATGTAGGTACAGTGATAATGACAGTATCCTACTCTTTCTCTGAAATGTATTCTCCTTTTTATTTCAAGCTGCAAGTTCTTACACAGGGAATAGACATTTTATCTTATTAAGAAAGATTCTAACAGCAAGGAGGAATAGGAGAATAGAAAGTGCTCCATCACAGCATCACCTCACATTACTTACGTGCCTAGGCAGCAGGTAGTACTATCGGTATGACAGAATCTTTCTCTGATTTTTTTTTTCTTGCTTTGTGTAGTTTGCGGGGTTTTTGTTTTGTTTTGTTTTAATTCAAGAGGAGAAAAAAGAGAAGCATTTAGAAAATTCCAACAGAAATCTACTTTGTCTTTCATTCAGATTGAAAGAGCCATAAACTCCCTCGACAATTATTTCCTATGAATATTAATTAAGTTACTACTGCAGTGTTTTTACTAATCTTTTAGAAATAACACAGACATTATGGAGGCAAGATATTAGTGCCATGGAATTACAAAAATATTTTTTAAATTTGACCAAGAGTAGATATTCTATTCTGACAATTCTGTATAGCTATTTTACAGAAAGCTGTATATACTGACAGCAATGTGTGATATTCCTCCATCTTCTGGTAAAGCAAGTTAGGATTATTTATACCAATGTCAAATATATGTATCTACAGAAGTATTCTGTACTGGTAGCTGATCCCAGAATACTTAGTTAATGTAACCGAAATAACTAAAATAAGAAAATGCCTTTATTTATTTAAATGGCATTATGACATTTGTTCTTGCTGGTCAAAACATTTCCTTATATCATGAATTACTTAAAGTGAGGGGTTAAAAGCACTTCTCAATTTTTTTCTTGGGTAGATTTATATATTTGTAAATCTTTTAAGTCATTTATTTAGCAACTCTAGGAAGGAGAGTTCTTCAGAGAATATTTTAAAATCGGCTGCAAAAGATTTTCTAGTCTGATTTTTAAAATGTAGCTTTTGTCAGAAAATAACACTGGGAGTTCTTCAGACCATGCCTCTTCATGGCCAGTTTGCAGGTTATAACAAACTATTTGCCAGCTCCTGAAACTTCCCTAAAGAGTTAAACAACATGTTGATAGTTAAAAGCTACAGTTTACTCTACTCTTTTGTACTTTTGGTTTCAGGCAATGAAACTGAAAAACATGACATCTGGCAACAACCTAAACGAGTATTGTCCCTGCCAGTTTTCCGCTGGGATTATAAGAGTGGAAATTTTAATCGTATCTGGGACAACAACAAATGTTCAAGGGAAAAATCTCTTTCAACTGGTGAGGTCCATATACACATAAGGGGAATGGAGTGACAAAAATCCCTAGAAGAGATTTCCCCAGAGGAGAAATTACTTCCTCAGGGTCCCTTTGCAAGTTGTGATGAAGGGGCAGTTGTGTGAAGACAGACAAAGAGATCTGTCTGGAGAAGTTTTGGAGTGATTGCAGGCAGCACTGCACTTGCAAGGCAATGCAGGGAAGCTGCTACAAATGCAGGAAACACTTCCAGGGCAGCCAGGAGTCCATCTTCTGTACTTTTGCATACATCTTTATTACAATTATTTTCACCTTTTATTACAGAATCATCAAGACAAACTCCTTATTGGCTCTGTCAAAAAGCAGCTAAAATACATTAATTCTACCTTCTCCCCTTCATACCTCCAATTTTGAGGACTTCACCATAACTGCTAATGCTATTCCTATTGAGATTTGAATCATAGGAACTTTGAATGTTTTAGGTTGGAAGGGACCTTAAAGATCATCTAGTTCCAACCCTCTTGCTAGGGGTAAGGATACCTTTCACTGGACCAAGTTGCTCAAAAGTTAATAAAACATGTACATCCTGAGCAGCTCCACAAAGCTTTGCCCTGTTCAATAGAAAGACCTAGAACTTTCACTCAGGAATTCAGCTGAATAAAGCTGTATCCTGTGCAGTGGAGTACAGAGGAGTTGTCTGCAATGTTTCTCTCACGTTTCAGCAATACAGACATTTCTTGGCCTAATCAGGCTCCTTTACTATGTTGTTCTACTGAAGATTATTGAAATGGGTTCTGCCATGAAATATTTTTGCCCAGATAGTCCATTTACTAGTGAGTGCAGCTTCATCTCCTGATTGCCTTTGAGGTGTGTGTTTTCTTGGGCATGCTGAAAAGCATCTTCAAAAGCTCTTTAGAAAGGACTCAGGCTGCAAGCTCAGACAATGAAGACAAATATTTTAGCCATCCATAGTCTTGTAATTCATTCCTTCCTCCTTTTCAGGGCATTGTACTTCACTAACATCTCCAAAATGAAGCATACAAAATAAAATAAAAATTTGAGGTGTGCCTTTCTCCTCAGCACAACTGCAACAGCTACACACACCTTAGAATTCCCCAAGATCACTATGAATACACTTCTTGACAACAGTTGTGATGGCCATCATTTCAGAGGCCTTTCAGGCTCTTTTCTGGAATTTTATGAACCAGCTTCTCCTTCTGAGGCAGCTTTGCTTCTCTGCCTTATTCTTGTGCTTGCAGAAGAAGATGTAACGGATGATTATCAGAGCCAATAAAATCTTGGAGATCGCCAGTGACAGAAAAAGCTCAAGTATAAGTTCCATTGGTGGTAGCACATTTCAGTGAACTGTTCTGCTTAAACAGCACATAATTATGTTTCCATTTTACCTTTTTCTCCATGGTTACATAAACTCAGAGAACCTGTGCAAGTGTAGACTGTTTTGAAAGGAGTAGTGGATTTAAGGGGTTAAAATGACAATAGTCTATTAACTCCTCTTTTCAGAAGTTGACAAATGTCATAGAGTACATGGCAACAATGTTTCTAATCAAATTGGTGAATCCTTTTTAAGCAATCATCTGAATGAGAAATAGAGAAATTCCAGCTTTTAAAACTCTGATATTGTCATATTTATTTCTTCTGAAAATTGTTTTTTGAAAAGGTGGAAAGTTGAGCTGCCTAACACAAACACATCAATCAATAAATAGAGAGGATTTTGACTGTATCACCCATTACAATGCTAGAACTCTGTCTTTTCTTGCTTATTTTTCTTTTCTTCTTCTGGACTGCTTTGTGACACCTTGAGTACAAAAGCAGCCAAGTAAAACGTACTTATTCTTTCCAGCCTTCTGAAACTACCTGAATTATAGGGAAAGAGGATGGTAAAACTTCCAAAGGTTCATTACATTGTACTGATTATCCACAAGTGCTGTTTTACTTGTTTCTATTAATCTGGCTTTAAGGTATGGAGAGGCAGCTTGGCAAATCACTGTTTCAGCACTGAAGAATCCTTTCAGTCACCCATCCAGCAAGCACACGAATCATTAAATTCTTTGTCAGCAAAGATACCTGTATATTTGGAGAGCTGGCAATGAAGCAAGTGCAGAGGAAATTCTTAAGAGCAAGAAGACTTCATTTTTTTACATTTGAATTTAAAAAGAAATAAATTTTCCTTGCAAACAGCTCCAGAAGAACAAGGTACATTTTGCCCTACATGCAGGATTCTTGAGCAGTGAATGTTATTTCCCTTTCTAATGAAAGGGAAGTGACACACTTCCCTTTATACATACACACAAAAAGAATATTTGCTAACAATGTACATATGCTCCCAGATATACAGTATTATTTTATTCTGATTTTTCTGAGAGTTCATAAAAGGGAAGCAAAGCAGTGCTTGAGCTGTAAATAGAGAAAGACCAATGACAGCCAGAGAGCCACGAGGCCCTTCCATCTATCAGTCAAGTTGTCACTCCCCCTTCAACACAGGTGAAGAAATGTCAAATAACGTTTGCAGCAAGTTAAGCATTCCCACAAGTTAGTGGGAGAGTATTGGCTCCAGACACCTGTTTCCAATTTTTTTCTTCAGTGAGAACAATCCTAGAAGGAACTGGGAAGGCACATAGTTTGTGTGCCTTTTTTCCTTTAGATGACTAGTTTCCATCAGGACCTGAGGTAGAGTATGAAGTATTATGGGATACTTGAGAGACAACAGGTGTCTAACACAAATAGGTAGTAAGTGCAGGGTTGTCAGTGAAGATAGCAACCTGGCACATGAAATAATAGTGGTAAGTAATTGAAGCAAGGAAAAGGTGTGTCAGATGAGGCAGCTGAATTGGCATTTGAGTCTCCCAGGAGATACAAAGAGACATTGGTTTGGAGAACCAGGCTCTTCTGCCATCATTTACAGACTCTCTTTCTCATCCCCTTAAACGGAAAAGAATCAGACAGGCAATACCATGTGTAGCATCACTTATATTTAAACCCAGTGATCAGAAGATGCTCAAACCCAGTAACTTTAGGACAGGTGCTGAGAGAGTGAAGGGGTTTTTTAACTCTACTGCCTAGCCTGAGCTAAAATTCTGACAGCAAGTTATAGTTTACTTCTGATATTTCTTCTCCTTAGCTAATGCATAAAATTTACACCACTACCTCGTTTACACCAGCAGCTTAACATATACCAGCAATACATTTCATAGGTAACCTCTATTCCTTTGCATTGATAACCCTGCAGTCTTCCCCACACACCATGAGCTTGGCAGGGACATATTTAGCAAGAAAAGTGAGAAAGGGCCTATTTTGTTCCTCAGCACCCCTTGTTGCCAGCCTGCAGAACCTCTGAGAAGCCAATCTTCTCTCACTGCCAGCAACCAGGTGCTGGAACAGTCTCCTCTGGGAGATCATCATTCCTAAATCATTTCCTTCACAGCAGTGTGCCTTCATGCTGTACACAGAGAGTTAAATTTCGACACTGCCACCTCAAAGCCAGTTCTTGGTCTAAAAAAACAAAATTACATAGGCTTCATGGCAGACAGCACACTTTATAACATGAAAAAAGAAGTAAAATTCTGCCCACAAGGGAAAATACTGCAAGAGAGGGAACCCAGGAGATTATTTTGGACATCCAGCTATGAGGTACTTTTAAAATAAATAAATAAATAAATGGACTAGCTAGTATATAAACATGACTGAAGAAAAATAAATATTCAGATGGGTTCAGCTGCTTCATTATTTCCCCTGGTGCTTTTCAGACATCTTCACTCTCAAGCACTTAAAACTCATACCAAAAATATTTGCTACTCCCTTAAGCCATTTTTAGCCTACCTGTCTAGTGCACAAATACAATTCCTTGCAATTGCAAGCCGTAGCATTGTGTTAATAATTTTTTTCCACAATTCCTCTGAGGTACAAAGAAAAACTTGAAAGGAAAATCAAAAATTAAAAAGGCAAAGGGATCTTTTAATATATACTGTCAAACAGCTGTAAGGCCTTAATCTTAGATGCCTTTTTTTATCCTTCCATAACACCTACTCAAGGTTTTTCTCTTCAGCAACAAAAAGATGCTAAACCCGAAGAACAAATTTTTACAATGTGATTTTTTAAAACATGATTTAAGCAAAAGTTGTGTCACTTACTTCAGAACAATGCTCAGAAATTGTACACAAATTTGATGAGGAAGTGACTATAACCTGTCATCACTTAACCCTAATCCCCACCATCATTTCCTTGCTACAGGGCATTTTTGCCCAACATGCAGATTCAGAGCTGTTGTCAACAGATGGTTGTAGACACGTTTTCACTTAAACATGATGGACCCAAGCTGCAAGGATCCTTCTGCAAGAATCACATCATTGATATTTGGAAAACCAGGTAAAATGACAGAAAACAAAAGCCTATGGCCTGATCTTCATTCATTTTTCCCTGTTGGAGTTAAAAGATTGGTAGAAATGTTTCTCACATGATATTTCTATTTACTCTTTGCATTAATTTATCATTAACTCCAGTAAATACCAGTACTGTCCTTGTCTATATAGAGACAGCTAAAAGAATTAAACCAAATGAATATCTAGTAATAGCAATCAAGCTAAGTTTAATCAGTTTGTGACAATCCTATTGACAAAGTAAAGAATGTTTTCATTTTAAAAATAAACCAACTTAAAATTAAATTTCAAGTTAGAACAATCTTTGTGAAAGGTCTAAGAGCAGTGTTAAGGTATCTTATTAAAACCTTAATACTATAGGGTTTTTTTAATCTGAATTTGTTGCAGTAGCCCCTTAAAACCCGAGAGACAGGATATTCTCTTCACTATTACTTATCCAGCTGGCAAACTCAGAGGTTAGATAGCGAAAAACAGAGCAACCACCTATAACCTGAAGAAAACCTCAAGCTATTTTTCTCCTCCATGACTAGGTCTAGAACTAGGCATTAGCAAATGAGATCTACCATTTCTAAGTCCTGGCAGACTCAGTTCCCCAGAAGGTATTACAGCAGTTCCTTCATTGCAGAAAATACTAATTTTGTTAAATAATTTCTTTATTATGTGAAATGTATATTGATGAACTTATTTACTTATACATTCAGCATATTTAAATTAACTGAATTTTTACATTCATGGTAACATTTTATATCTATTACCTAAATTTCAATTGCCTCCAAGAGGTGCCCAGAATATAAATCACTAGAACAGTAAAAAATTCAAAACTTGAATCCACCTCAGATAGTAATCTGAATATATGCTTCTTTCTTTATGAATACCTTAAATTATCTGTATAGGGGTAACCAGCAAGTGTTTCTTTTATTGTAAAGGCAACATTTTGTAGCAAATCAGCACTCAATGGCAACTTCAAATTTCAAAATACAAATGCATTGGCTATCAACTGACACAAACTAACTCTTCCTTCAGGAAGTGGTGGGGGGAAAAGCCTTTTACAAGTCTTTTACTTAAGATAAATTTTTCCTGCTTCAGGCTTTAAATAGGTAATAAAAATGACTACTTAAATTACTTTCATGTCAATCCATCCACCATGGATGCAGAGAGCTATTTAAGAAGACAGAGACAGACCAAGGAAGATCTTCACTTGTGTTACTGTCAAATCTGGTAAGGTTCATATTGATCATGTAATACTAGTATTTCCTAAACCCCATATTTTTACTGCATTCACTATTTCAGTGGAGAAAGATATATACATTATAATAATCACAGAGATTTTTTTTTACTGGCCAGGATAAAGATAAAAACTTACGTATTTAAAGAAAACAAAACAACAAACAAAAAACATGTTAAGGACATAACATATGACTATGATTCTCCATTGTAGTAAAAAGAGCAGCACCAACTATCAACAAGCAGAAGCACAACAGTATGATTGCCCCGATTTCTCTAACACAAGACAGCAATATAGAAAAATAACATGAAAGGAAAATATATTCTGTAAATCAATTTAAAAATCCAAACCACCACTATCTACTGCCTTTTGTCTTTCTCTTCCACCCTTCCTCCATTCTTTAGAATCTTCTCCCAGTAAAGGGGCATTAGAGAATTTTATGGAAGATGCACTGGACAGATCCACCTGTGTCTTGCTAAATTCAGAACTACTTAGCGCATGCAACACACCCTGCGAAAAAACTGCCAGCAAAGATTAAGAACTATGTTTGCCTACACTTAATGCTTACATTTTACCAAATTAACAAGAGGACATAACCTCTGTGTTCCTGCAAAGTAATAGTAGACCTAAGCAGTCATCCCAGAAAGGTGAAACCTCTCTGGAACACTTAGGTAGCTAGGATACATTTGTTACTGTTTAAAAACCTAACAAAAAACAAACAAAACAAACAAACAAAAAAACAACTTTAGTTAACATAGAGATAGGGTTGCTCCAGAGCACTTCCTGGCAACATTATTACCGATGAAAAAAAGAACTAAAATCGCTATCAACTATCACCAAAAAATGTTCATGTCACTATCCGGGCTTCAAAACCTCAGATATTCACCCAGGTTGGCTCTTTACCAGCAACTTCCTTATCCTTCCAAAATACATTTGGCAGCAGCACAGAATTCAGTCAGATCACAGAGCTGTTAGTCTGTTCTCCTCCCTCCCAGAAGAATAATGTGGAACATCATTAATAACAGGCCAAGGCTGTCAGCAATTTGAGGATAGCACTTATTACAGTGCACTACCAAAAATAATTATGAATACAAAAAATAGCCGTGTAGCAACACCTACAAAAATCAGGAATTAATCTTACATTTGTGCATCCAAAAAAAGCACACATTTTTGGGCAGATATAAAAGCAGTTGATTAAAAGAAAAAAAATAAAAAAAGAGAGAGAAGGTTAGTATATTCTGGTTTTATGATAGCTGCTGCCTCTCCCTACAACTGAGAGGTGACAAATGTGAGATCTATTTATTTGGTCGGAAGTCTTAGCTGTGGGTTTTCTCTATTTTTAGTAACAGTAACAATAGTAAATGGATGAAGAACTGAAGGTTTACATTATGCCACAGAACAACCTTGCAACATCTTTCAATGAATTGCCCAGTCTTCCTTTCATCTGGTGACACCTTGTTGTGTGAATTAACCTACCTATATTAACCTAACTCCACCTTAAATACTCTATTTGCAAATATTTCTAAGCTATGAAATATCGAGAATAGGGGAAAAGCAGAATCACATCAGAGTACCTAAGTAGGTAGTTGAGATGTAAGTTTGTAAATCTAGCTAAATATGGCAATTTATTTTGACGTATCCATTTCTTTATGACAAAAGAAAGAAATAGTTCCTACCATACATGGCTTGTGTTTCAATATTTAGACATCTCCAAGACTCAGAATCACACATACAAAGATGGACCAGCTCAGAGAAAGCTGGCACATTTGGGGAAGGTACACACGTCTGAAAAGCAGCAGACACAAAGCAAAAAAATCACGCAGAAATAAAGGAATCTCAAAGTTAGTCTTAAAACTTCCATGCCTGAAAACAAAATAGCCATGACTAACCTGTGTGTGAAGCCTGGAAATTAAATTCCAGGACAATGGATGAAAACTAGGGGATGGATGGAAGAACCCTTTCAGACTAGAGCAACTACCTTTGACTCTCTGGCCACTGCAGTCTAAACGAGGGAGCAAGGCAGAGTACTGCAGTAGGATTATCATGCCCAAAAATCTTTGCACATCTACTCATCACCCCCAAACCGTACTAGGACATGTGCATGAAGGGGTTGGCAAGGAAAGTGTGTGCTGTACCCTCTGCTTTTTCACTTGAAATAAAGTCAAGTTCCATTTCAGAGAATCAAGCTCTTCTCAACTGGTGTATAAAATCTGCTGCTAAGATAGGGGACTCTGTCGATAATCAAATTACACATGAATAGGGGGAGGGACATTTCCTTCTGCTATACCCAGATTTGCCAAATTTAGGTATATTTGTGACATTTTAGACAGTTAGAGCCATCCATCAGCATCTCTGTCACTAGCTTTGGGCTTGCAAAAATGGAAACAAGATGTTACTTTGGAATGCAGCTTTGTAAAATTCTGCAGATTAGAAAACACCTCACTATAAGTTTCTATATAATATGCAACCAGAAGCTTCCACTGTAACACAATAAGCAAGATAGGTGCTGCCTTATGAGTGGTCATTTAATAAAATGTTAATATTAGGATCCTGAACTTACTCGGATTAACTTTCCTATTATTTACACAGAACATCGTTAGGCTATCAAAACAGACCACACTGTAACCCAGAAAAACAGGCAGTGTGCTAGGGGGTGGAAGGAATCAGTATTCTGGTGCAGTAATAAAGGTTTCTTTCTCCAATGATAATCAACTCTGCATAATTAAAATAGCTCAGACTGTTGAACTAATTTTCAGACTGGAGGTTTCTTCCTGTCGCAACACTTACACACAAAGTTTCTACTGCAGCTGAATTTAATCGTGAGCCTAATTACAATTTTAATGAATATCTTCAACACTGCATGTAAACTTGCACTTCACAGTCTTGTTATCAGAGCATTCTTAGAAGCTTTCTGCAGTTAATATAAAGGATTATTCTGAGATGCTCATGGTATAGCAGTATTTTTTAAAAGAAAGCTTAAACTATATTTGGCCAAATTGAAATAATGTTCAAAGTAAGCTTATAATAACTTTAAGTTTTAGTATGCATATTCCAGAATATTTTTGCTGCATTTTCATTAAATTTACATTTATTAATTACATTTAATTAAAGATGAAAATATTTCATCTTTCTAATCAAGTTCTAACTTCAGAATGGTCCAAACTATCTGTTAAGTTTCGCTTTTTGTCAATACTCTTTCCCTTTTTTGTAAGTACTTAAGGCTTACTTGCAGATTTCCTCACCAGAGGGTAAAAACCAATACAGGAAATCCTCTATTCACAAAAGAGAAGTCAGATTTAATAGTCAAGGCCTAAAACCTGCAGCAAAAAAATACCAGTTCTATCTGATTTGACTGATTTTTTTATGTACTTCTAGTGCAGTGAACTAAAAAGTCTGTAGCAGTCACACATAAATCAGATGACTTTTAATTAAACATGAAAACTGATTATTCACTATGGAGTTTCTTCTTCTACATACAGTTTACTTTATTTTACACTGCCTTCCAATTCACAATGGCCAGACTGATGGATCATTTACATTACAGCAGCACAGGTTGCTGATAAAATAAAAGCACCCTGGTCATCCAGCAGTTTGCAGATGACATTTCTAGGTCCTAGGAGGATGTGACAGATTCAAGACAACAGGATATGAGCATTCTGTAACAGTTATTGATGTATCCATCAATACTGAAGTCGTCAATACAGAATAAGCATTTTTATATTCCAGGGTTAAATTTCAGTTAAGGTTTCTGTGAGAAGGGCTATTTAGAAGTGCTGAAGGTTTCCGTGAGCAGTTTCTTCCCTTCTCACTGTTCTACCTGAATATTTCAGTTGAGAAAATTTGCTTTAGAATTTAAATCCAGTAGAAACATCTTCAATCACTGACTCCTACTCCCTGTTTCTATACAATAACACTATATAATCACTTCCATACATTCATAAAATGTGATGTTGAAACTAGTTAGCTTTCTTGTCACACTAGTCCTAGTGGGAGGCTGTCCTGGAATCACATTGATTTACTGGTTACAACCCCTCCTCCAGTGTCGTCTGTTAAGTTTCTGTGAAGGAGGATTCCTCCTCCAGAGCCCACCTCATTGTTCCCTGCTGGGATGCTGGCAACTTCTGCCTTCCCAGTTCAACACAGAAGGTTCTCTCTCCGGCTCTAGAAACCCTCAGTGCCAGATACTACCACTTAGATCTCCAACCAGCCACATCTCACATGTGGCCCTGGGAGTAGTCTGCAATGCTTTGAAGCAGATGGGTGCTGTGTTCAAAGGAGCCTCATGAGAAATGATGCTTTTCTCAGCTGTAATTGTGACTGTAGATTACAGCTCTTCCCACCATGCTCTAGGTATCAACAAAGTTTAGAGAACTGCTATTTAAGAATAAGGAGAAAAGGATTTAGAACTCTGAAAGGGGCATATTTCATAGTAAATTTTAAAAGCAGTTCAGAACAAACCCAATTTTCATTGTTTGTTTTGCTTTTCCTTGCTTCAGTTCCAATGAACATATAAAGACACCAGGTTTGTGTTTTGGTGGGGGTTTTTTCCCTATGTTTTACATTTAGTTTCATGAAGAAAATAAAAAAAAAAAGTTGATTTTTAAAATTTAAAATCATATTGAGTCGTGGAACTCCTTATGCATTTCATGGATAAATTCAGCCATGTTTCAGTAGAAATGTGATTGCTAGAAGAAAAGAGGTTACAATTTAATTTCTTTTTATTTACTCTGGAAAATGTCACCTCAATATTGGATTGTGTATATCTTCAGCTGTCCTGAAAGGACCAGGCAGAACAAAGGGGGAAACTGTTTTTCTGGGAGTCTTTTCCTTCTAAATATGCTCTATCAGATAAATATCTCCAACCTAAGAGGTAATACAGGTAAATATAATTTGCCCTACTCTCAGTGTGGAAGCCATTTTTCTGCTTGACTAAGTACCAGTACAAAAATACTGTCCAGAGTTTGGGCAGGGTAGGGGTGGGGGGGAGAAAAAAAGAGCTCAAACCCATAAAACTAAAGCTTCCAGAGGATTTACCAACATTTAACCATGCTCATGCTTGTAATAGTCCAGAGTTACTCAGTGAAGAGGTGATGCCGGAACAAGAGTTAAAGGCATGCAAACTGCAGCCATTGAGTGTGTTGTACCTACAATCTCACCCTGTGCAACACAGAAACAGCTATAACCAAAACTGGATGATGATGGTCTGTAGGTGTGATTTCATGGTTTGCCTAAACTGATCTAACTGCAAACCAGTGCAGACAGGTATAGTTGTAAGCCCCTTGTTCCTCCCCATATATATATATATGTTGCCACCTCTTCCTTCTGCCTGTTCACACAGACAATCTCCTCTTTCAGTCTGGCTGACAGCAGGTCTGGCAGAATGTGTAGCTGTATTCTGTACTACTGTAGGATGTTTCCAGGTCTGTACAGCTGAGCATCAGGGATAAGGACAAAGGCTTCTCTGAAAATGGCAACATCTGCTCAGATTGCTGGGATAACCTGCCCTATGCACAGAAACTTGACTCGGATTTCAGGTTAGCAACTGATGCAGTAATTACATTTTTGTTCTTTGAGTTATGCACACAGTGGAAGAAAGAAGGAACTAAAAGCACGATGAAAGCTGGAAATGTCTGCAAAAAGGAAAAATATAAGGACACTCACACAGCACTTCAGATGTACTTGCAAAGAATAGGAGCCAAAAAATAGAAAGATACATGGGAGGTGGTCTGATTTTTCACATAACACTGGCTGATTCAGAGCACAATGTTTAATAGTTTTCAGCTATCTTAGACACAGAAGTGTAACTATGAAGCTGTACCAGAAATTCGAGGAGCACTACATTCCATGCAAAAGTGAAACACATGAAGTATGTGCTTTTAATCAGAGTACAGAAGAACGTGAAATTACAGAGGGGGTTGTGATCAATCTAAGCCAATTTTACAACTCTAACTAGGACCAGATATGAGATAAAATTGTAATTGGGATCTGGAAGAAAAACTGAGTGTTCACTGAAAAAAGGAGGATTAACCCTGAGCTATGCAACTGTAATATACAACACAGCCATAGTCGTCCAATACAAAATAAAGACTATGGGATTATGAAAGGTAAGCAATTCTCTGACACTGAAATCACAATTAAGGATATACAACAGAACACTGTCATAAGATTAGAGTTTCAAAGTCCATATCCATTATGGCAACTAGTGAAAACTGCCACAATAGAAAGAGATAAGAAGTTAAATGAACTAAATTAAATGGGTTTTATCACTTCACAGTAGTTTGCAAGCTCAAGCAACATGGGCTGCCTGACAAGAAAACATCACCTCTGCCAGCTCACTGCTCCAATACAGGTGAATAGTCTGTAACTTGATTTTAATCAAGCAGGACATTCCTTTCCTGTACATCCACCCAGCCCCAGCTCCAGGGAGTAGTTAGAAACAGGTAATGGAACATAAATGCGTGAAAAATGCAACTTACAGGAATGACTATTCCCTCTGGAGAGGGAACTAAGCACTAAGCACATGGGTGAGAAAGAAAGTGCAATAACAGTAGTGAGAAAGAAATAATTGTTATCGTGTTGAAAACTCATCCTACATTCACTCTCATTAAGCTGATAGGCCAAAATTATTAAAGAGTTTGAATAAGTTTTCTGGGGACAAAATTCACCCCAGAAAACAAAACATAGCTAATTCTGTCACCTGCAGAAATGTTGCTCTTACCTTATGACAAAAGCCAAAAGAGGAGCCCAAGAGACACATTGTTCTGAGCATAAAGAGAGAAACAGATAACAGAGTAAGTATACACACTGTGCATCATTTTTAAAAATAGAAGAAATAGAAGAGAGAGAGAGACTAAGATCACACTTTATTTACAGCTAAGTTACACAGAAAGGAACAGGTATGTAAAATGCAGGCATTTTTGCACTTGATGACCAAGAAATACTGGTAGAAGTAAAGGAATATAATGTGTTTCAAATATTTTTCATGTATGATGCGAGAGGTTATCACAATAAGCAATGTTTGCTCAAAAGTATCATAACCATGTATAACAACAAAAAAACCCTATTTTTTCATACTTAGGTGGGAATTCCAATCAATACCCAGTTATATCTCAAAACACAGAAATTTTATCATATAAAATATACTTATGTTTATTTAAATTATGTTTTAAAATGGGGGAAAACAACAGAAGAGTATGACTGGAAACTCTAGGCAATCTTTGGCAAAGCTACAACTAGGACAAAACAAAATGATAGAAATATAAATCCCACATCAAAATGACAGAAATATAAATCTTATAGAAAAAATAACAAATAGGAAAATCATTAACTTAGCAAAGCATTTGAGCAAATTAGGGTAAGGTGAATAACCCATAGGGAAAACTGTTCTATGTAACACTTTCAAACGTTGGGATAAAAAGTTTAACACTTCCTTTTATTTCTTCCAAGTCTCCTTGCTAGAGTTTTCTGGAAGGCATTGTGGAGTACAGCTGATTCTGGCTCAGCTTTTTGGGATAGATCACTGGAGGTTTTCTAAATTGGTCGGCAGTAGATTTTGCCAGCACTCATCTCAAACTTCCCTAGCTTTCTCCAGGGTGCAGAGTCAGCTGGATCAAGTTTCATGTTTAAATTAATTTGGAATTACTTTCCAAAAGTGACTGGAGTTTGCAAGTTTTTCTGCTTTCCTTAGCTGGAGATGAAATATTACTTTCTGCCATTACACTTTTCAGTGTCAGAGTCTCCAGCATTTCAGCCTACCTACATGACCAGATCTTTCTTGCTTTCTACCACAATTCATTTGTGTTCCATTCTAAATTTTTCTTACCCAAGTACAGTTCTATTCCTGTCAGATTTACCCAGTTCTGAGATCCCATCTGCTTGGCTATATATTCTTCAACAGATTCTGTTTGCTATATGCTGACCTAGTTCAAAGTTACATTTGCTCACTGACTGTTCTGTACTATACCTTCTCCCATGTTTATTTCACCAGCAAACCGTATAAGTTTGCTATTAGGTTTTTCACCTAGGGCGTTTTTATAGATTGGAAACAGCACAAATTCAAGTATTGATCCCCAGGGACCCCATTTAAGACTTTGCCTAAATTGAAAGAGCCCCACTTACAATCACTTTTTATTCTATATGTGTAACCACTGAGCTATTAATCTAATTTCATATTACTGAATCTTTTAACTCCTTGAAGCTCTTTACTGTAGGCAGTCTTGTGTCAGTGCTTTCTGCTTAAATACACCCATTATACCCCTGCAGTGTACATGTGAAGTATACTGTGAATACAAGTCTAACATTACACGTTGGGCCACCTAATAATTTTTCTTTTTCTTATACTTGTTTTGTTTATCAGAAAAGCAATTCTGTTCTTGAAGTGATAACATTGCTGTTCTTATATGCAGGAAAAATGCAGTGATGAGACTGACTGCCATGGTTTGACTTGTCTCTCTAACAAGTGACTTTGGTTGCTCTAGTTTGTACACCCAAAAGCATCATCATTGCAAAATACCTCACAGAGAGATCTTAAAATCCTCCTGAGCTGCATCAACATTTTGAAAGCTCTACCATTTCCTATAAAACTGAGAAGTTTTACTGGGCATTGTTATGAAGCCCACTTTGAGCAAGCAGATCTCATACACTATAAAGGCTCCAAAACACCAGATGATTCCTATGCAACCTCAGGTAGAGACAAGCTAATTTAGCAGCAAGAAGAAAATCTTCAAATCAAGCAAAATTTCCACACTCACTGGAGGGCTGGAAGGGAATTTATGACAAATCAAACAGAGAAGTAGGTCTGACATCCCATAGTTCCCCTCTCCAAACCAAGCTTCCCAAGGCTGACACTTTTGTTATTGAAGGGGAGACTGTATAAGATAGCAGAAACAGCCCAACCATTTTAATGTCCTTTTCCAAACTCCATTTAGTTCTTACAATAATAGAAAAATAGAATTATTAATGTTGTAAAAGACCTCTTAGATCGTCAAGTCCAACTGTCAACATATATCCAACTTGTTTGCCATAGACCATACCCCCAAGTGCCATACCCTTGCTGCTTTTGAACACTACCAGGGATGGCAATTTCATTATTTCCCTGGGCAGCCTGACAACCCTTTTGGTGGTCTAAATATCCTCTGGCACAACATAAGACCATTTCTTCTTCTTCTGTCACTTGCTACCTTGGAGAAGAGACCGATCCCTACCTTGTTACAACCTCCTTTCAGGCATTGCATCATTCTGTAATACTTGTCTATCTCTATCTGATACCCCATCTGATGCATACCACCCATCACCACTTAAAAAACCTTCTGTTCACAGCTGAAAGGACAACTAGACTTGATCCAATAGATTAGCCTATCCTGCTCATTTTATATCTTATCAAATAAGCATCTCTGTATTTTTTCCATGCTACTCTCCACACTTGGAGTCATGCCCTTAAGCATCTGTAAAATTGCCTTATCATCCTCCTTTGAAGTTGCTTTGCCTCAAATCTTGGACAGAAGTGGGGTGGGAAGGAGAGGACAGCAAGAGTTAAGAGCAGGTCCATCTTACTTTCTGCAGAGTTACCGCAAAGGGCTGAAGTAACAAGTAAAGAATAATTTTCCTACTCTTCAGCAAATTAAAGGATTCTTTTTCCCAGCATCCATGAAATAATTCTGCATTAAGTTTAGCTATAAAGCCATGACCCTGGGAAAAGAACTTGTCTCTAAACCAAGTGTTTTCATATTCAGTTTCACTTTCCTGGTATAAAATATTTAAGAAAACATAATTCTGCTTAAAATAATCCTATAAAAAAGTCATCACATTCTTGTCTTTTATATGTATCACAGTCAGACATTTCAAAATTATTTTATCGAGCACAAGGCTTCAACCTCCCTTATGCTGTAAGTGATCAGTACTTGTGAAAGCCTACAGAATTTATACCGAAAGGCAAGGCAATGAAAAAATAAAACTTCTTACTGCATTAAAAATGCTCTTCCTCTTATCTTAGTGTTTGTACTGTCACCAGCCATTGGTGAATGTGAATGTTTCTACATAAAACAGATTAACGCTAATGAAGTCTCTAGGAAACCATGTGGAATTTCTGGCCCTTCTGTCTGTTGAGGCCATGGAAAAACTCTGTTCTTGGTGAGATTTAGAGAATTATGATTATTTAAGAAGTGTGAGTGCTTAGTGTTGTGAGTGACATTGATGGAAGGACTTTATCAGATGGAGAGGTTTTAAAGCCTTTCTTTAAAGATGGTCAGAGCTTCAGTTCACCTAACCTCCTCTCAAAGTTCATTCCACAGCCAAGGCTTTTTGTTCCCAGACTTTACATGTTCTTCTGCATCAGGTTTGTGATGAAAAAGGGAAGGGGAAGGGAAAGGGAAGACACTATAATTCTAAATCTCTACACAGTAAAAGAACAAAACATTGCAAGTTTTATAGTTCAGAAAACTGTTTTTGTTAACCTATAGAATTTATTTAATTTATAGGACTATTTCGTTTGACTTTTTAAATAGAAGTTTTATATAATCTAAGTTTTATATAACCTATGTTTGACTTACATATGTTTCATAATAAATGCATCCTGAATAGTTAGGCACATCAGATCCTTCTTTTGAATTTTGTATTTTTGAAATATGTAAATTATATATGGCAAGTAACTAAATTTTGCCCATCTTAATGCTGATCTTTAATGCTGCTGTCCGAATATGCAGTTGTGGAGGATGCCCTGAAAGAGGAATTTTTTTCCTTCAGTAGCAGTCACAATGCCTTTCCCAAAACTGGTACTACAAATTCTGGCATATGGCTGCCCAGCTGGGCAAAGTCTATGAAACTCAGTGTAATTCATAGGGTGGGTGTTGGGTTGTTTGTGGTTTTTTGGTTTGGTTTGGTTTGGTTTTGGTTTTGTTTTTTGCGGGGGGGGAGGAGGGGGGACGTTACCTGCATTGGCAAGGAGAATAATTTCTTTTCTGTGGGATGGCGGCAGCAGAGCAGCTCAATCTTTTGCTCTCTTCTGCTCAATCTATTTTATGGAAGTCAGTGAAACTACCTGACGTCTGATACAAAGAGGGAAGGCAAAAGATATTTGAAGAGGCTCCGGGGCCAAATGCCACCTTGTTCATAGTGTGAACAGGAACAAAAAAGATCCTGAGATAACTCATCTCTTGATGTCACCAGTAATATCTCCTTTCTATGAAATTAATTAAAGAGTCAGCATATTTAGCAACTGAACTTAACATAATAAGAGCTTTCTATTGGTTTCCATGAAGAAGAGAGCACAAGTCAGCTATCCTTCAAAAAAAGGCCCACAAAGAAATTCCTTCAGTCCCAGAGGTGTTCCTGAAAAATCAGTACCCTAAAATGTCGTACAAAGATATGGAAGCAGATTACTGTAGGGAAGTGAATAATTTCCTGACACAGTGTTCTGCTGCTGGTCTTCCTTGCTGGCCTCTTAGAACTCACCAAGCTGTGTCCTGCCAACTGAAACTGTCCCACCCAGCAATAACCCTCTGATGCTTCAGAGCCGGAATGCCCACCTTCATTTAGAGACATTGGTCCCGTGGCAGTCTTCTTTATGAAGGTCCTAATTTTTAGAACTCTTAGGAAAACAACAAAATAAAAAAAAAAAAACAAAACAAAACCCACTTCATTCTTTGAAAGTAAATCACCTTTTGGAGAATTATCATGCTGCATTTCAGAAGGTCAGCAGTCAAAGGATGAGCACTCTGTCTTCAGCTCACCAGGGAGCACATTCCCTTTGAGACCACACTACATCAAGTCAAGTCTTGGGTCAGTTTTGTGGTTTTCCAACGCAGTTCTCTTAGGTGAAAAGTGTACTTTTTTTTTTTGGGGGGGGGGGGGGGGGTGGAGGGGAAGTAGGGGGTGTTATTAGTACAGTACCTTGCAGGGTCAAGCGTAAAAAACGTTTTTCTGTATGCCAAAGCATTTGGTAATGCTGACATTTGCTAAGAGCATCTATTAGCATTTCTCATTTGGTCTGCCAAGGCACGTAGATGGATGTTCAAGCTATAATTGGGAATGTGCAGCTCATACGTAGGCAACAGAATCTCTGACGTTCAGGTGAAAACTAAAGATGTATCTCTGTACTTCAATTTCATAAAGAATTANCTCAGCTACGTTGGGCTTTCTTTACACTGTCTTTTCTTGCTCTGTTTTAAATGTATTGGCAATCACAACAACAATTTTTCACTGAATCTGTTCCTGGTGTTTTACAGCCAACAGCCAAGTTTTTGACAGAGTATTGAGATTTTTTTTTTATTGGGGACACTAGACTTCCTTAATAAATGAAGCTTTATCCCTCCAATTCAATTACTTTGAGATTCTTTTTCAGCCTGGTTAAATGCTAGTGTACCCTTTCCAGCCAAAGCTACTCGTGTCCCAGAAGGAAAGTGCTTCCTGGTGTTACCCACCATAATGTCAATCCCTACATTTATTCATTTGAATCTTAGTTAAACTGAGGTTTCTCTCTTCTTGTTCTTGATCAGATTATTAACCCCACCTTCACCTCAACTCAATCCCATTTAATTCAGTGTCTTTATCTTCATAGAAATGCAAAACTTATGAAGTACAAGCTATGTGCAAGCTGGCGCCTTGGCAGTCAGGTTATTAGCGTACCTAGCACTGACACTTCTGTTTTCTGCATTATTTTGGATTTTTATTATTTTCTTTCTTTCACTCCATTTTAGCTTTTTAATCAGTCTTCAGCTGTGGAACATTTTCTTCTTTTAAGATTTGCTTGATAGAGTAGCTTTGGAAGAAAAATTTTTATTAGCATTTCACAGCAATTTTGTTTTATCTGTAGTTTATGGTTCAGTCTAAATTAATCCTTGGTTAAGGCACTGTGTGGCTCCACGGGACATTCTGACATGCCTAACATACTAATGGTTCAAAATCACCAGTCATCTCCCTCTCCCTCTCTTGGTTTATCTCTCTGTGCCACATTTTAAATAAAAAAAGGCCCTTTCAGGATGAGGTCCATGCCTGTGCTAAGAAGAACAGGGTCCCAGGCATCAGAAGCATTTACAGATGTTACACTACATTCCAGGCAGTTCTGTGTGGGAATCTTTTGAAATTAACAGGTTACATTTTATTACAGTTTGATGGATATTCTTGTCTTTTTCCAACAAAGCATTTAGCAAAACAATTTTATATACAACATTTGTTATTCAGCAGGACTTATCAGAAAAAATATGGTTCAAATATTTTAAACTTCAAACTGCACAATGAGCATTCAAGATCAAAATTATNGGGGAGGGGAGAGAAAAAGAAAAGAAGTTATATTTTCTCAGATTTTCTTCCCTAGTTTGAACAAGTAGATATCTTGAAACTCTAATATGTTGTAGAATTTTCAATTTCTCCATTTATAAGGAAGGAGTTGATGTTTATTGAAACTACACTGATTTGGGCTTAATTACCATCCAATGGGTGAGGGGCTTATATTTCTCCTTCTACAATAATGGTGAAAAGCACTTACAGAAGAGGTCCATCTAGTCCTGTCAGTATTCTGACTGCAGTCAACAGCATGAAAACACACACTTGTTCTCTCCCAGCACACTCTCGACCCTCCGTGTATTTGCTGCCAAGAGACAGGGGCACCAAACTGATGGTGGATTTCGGTGGGTTTTGCCATTAATTTGTCCAGTCATTATTTAAACCCACTAAGTACACAGTTCTTTATATATGCATAATATATAATGTACACATACATACACATAGAGATATGAAAATTCAAGGCAAGGCATTTCACAGAAAATATGTATTGCCTTTACTTCATTTTTAATGTGCTCCATAAAAGGAACAATCAAAGCCTAAAGGTTTACTTAGGACCACTCTGAAGTCCTTGAAAGTGAAATATCAAACTGACTATTTTCATAATCATATTCAAAAATACAAGTTTACCAAATTGTAAGTTACTTTTAGAAAAATATTATTTGAAGTTATAATTTTTTTAAATATTCTAATAGCATGTTAACCAACAGAAATATTGAGAGGCTATAGAGCATAACTGGACTGTTGTTATTTTGTAATAATATTTCAAAACTTCTTGCTAATGAAAATTACCCCATGTAGGGCAAAGCACCACCTTAGCTCTTCACAATATTGTACTGATGGACAAGATCTTCACATCTGAAGTGAATGAACAGTGTCTGTGGGTATGTTCACATCATATTAAAGATTTCTTGTGGAAATTTCTAGCAATGAACATGCAACAATAATGTAGCAGGAAACTCTGATAAATTCTAGGTAATTCACAAATAAACAGGTTTCATCCCCAAGCATGAAAGTTGTCTGAGAGCAACTTCACTATAAATGAGAAGGCAGGAGAAGGGAAAAGCATTGAAGCTGATCTTGCCTTTGAGCTATGCTGACCACTGGATCAATAGCTATCATTAGTAGGGGTCCTTTAAAGGAAGCGAGAGGGCACAGTGCTGACATTTCACCTGTGTCAGGGGGCACCATGCACACACAAAGAGAACTCCAAGTTTAGAACTAGAAGACACAGAAAATGAAAGGAGATTCCCAAGCAAAATAGCAACTCTTTTCTGGAATTTTAGTAGTTGCTTCAGACAAAATTAACCTCAGACAAAATTAACTTCTTGTTACAACAGATCAGGGAAGTTACAGCTAATTTAAACACTGCACTTCAGGCATTTCAGCTGGTTATGTGTACTTGGGATCACTGGAACAGGGAAAATAGTGCATGTCTGCATAAACCTCATTATCAGTTGAAGGCATGTCATACTCATTTGATTAATCTCAATTTGCCATTGAATCTCATTTCATTCCAAACATGTTGTC
The DNA here is from genome assembly GCA_013396695.1 of Sakesphorus luctuosus. Classification (NCBI taxonomy): domain Eukaryota; kingdom Metazoa; phylum Chordata; class Aves; order Passeriformes; family Thamnophilidae; genus Sakesphorus; species Sakesphorus luctuosus. The sequence goes on along the minus strand of VWZD01001162.1, from coordinate 247,033 downwards.
ATTTCAACTAATTTAACTAAAATCCCACCCCGAATAATGATCATGCCAAGCTTGGTAAATGCTCTGCTTGTGTTGTTTGTGTTGCCTTTCTCAGCTGACAGCCCTCTCTACAACAGCCTGTATTTTGTTATTGCAGCATGATCATAAAATACTGAACATACAGAAAGCATAGATTACCACAGAAATAATGAGATCCAAAACATTTTAAAGACTTATATCTGCATATAGATACAAAATGGTTTTGTCTCCAAAGACACTGGAGTAAAACCATACTATCCCTGAATGCTAGATGACTTCACATATAACAGCACGATCTAGAAAACCCTCTGAAGAGATTTCTCATAGCTTCATCATTGTGCAATCATCATAATAGAAGATAGTCACCTTACTTCAAGAAAGAATAGACGAGACAAAAGGGGAAGAATGGAACAAGTCAGGCACAAAAAAGTGACATGCCCAGATTTAGACAGGACAGGGCCTGTCAAATTCTATTCTAATATCACAGTCACCAATACTTAGACAACATTACTACACGTATAAGCAGTGTACTAACACATATTGCTGCTGATTCTTGTTTAAAGGTTGTCTTCCCCCCATTCAAGCAAAAACATTTAGGAATGTCATGCTTAAAAATGCACAAATACCAAAGACAATTTTCACTGTAACTTCAGCCATTTTGTTCTAATAGAATGCCAAAGACAAAAAATCTTGTCTGCCAAATTCTCTCACAGAATTGCCCACATTTTAGACAGTAGTCCTTTGCTATATGAGGCATGACAGAAAGTGTCTGCTCTGACCAAAACAGTTATAAAAGCAAACTCACACTGAAGTCTACTCTGTCTTCTATTTCCTCTGTAATTCCAAGCAAATTACAGATCTGTGGAATCTTACAATAGGAATGAGGGAGAAAGAGCTTTATATGCATTTTGCAATTTATTTCTGTTGAAAAAGTAGCCAAGTTGTCTTTGTCTAGAGGAAATTAAATAAATTTCCTCATAAATATCAGGAAAGTTCATAATCTTGTAAAATTATCTTCATACCATGCTATGTCTGATGAGAATAGAGTTCTTAATCTGTCTTCAGAGAATAGATTCTGCATAATTAGGACTTTTCACCCTCTCCATTCCATTCTCTGCCTGGATCCATCCAGCAATCACCAACAACCTCACCTTCAGCTTTCAAATCCTTTCTCCTCAGTGCCTTAGAGCCTCAGAGGAAATAGGCTCAGAAACTCTTAGCAAAGCAGTTAGCAAGCTCCAAACCCACCTTTTTATTCCAATACAAGGGTAGGTTTGCTTTGATCTGTTCTGGTGCACACTAAGATTTTTCTGAGAGCAACAGCTACAGAGCTGTCAGCAATCTCTTCTTACTCGTACAGCTGATGAAATATTCCTTTTTAGCAGTAAATCGCAAAAGCAACTGATGATACGTTGCTGCTTTTTTATATAATCTCATCCCCATCAGAATTTTTTCATGGTGTAACTTTGCACTTCTGGTGACTGCTAAACAGTTAAGAAAAAAAGCAATGCAACATTTGAGAAATAATTGCTGCATTCAGTGAGAGAATATTTTAACACACTCCTTTCCCTCCCCATTTCCCGTTTTTCCTCCTCCAGCCCCTGTCCATCCCACAGAAGTTTAATGCTCAGCAACAAACAGAGTTCCCTTTTGTGTTCAGACTTAGTAGGACAGCCACTTGAAAAGGATGATCTGACCACACTTTGAGGGGCTCTTAAGTGAAACCGCTCCAACATCCCTTGCTTTCACAAACCCTTTCTTGTTTCTCAGGCTACATCCTCCGTGTACCCAACTCCCCAGATCCCAGCTCCCAACAGACATGCTGAGCATCACAATTATGACAAGGCTAAATAAAAGCAACCAAGACCTGACCTGGAATCAAACCCAGGAAAAAATAGGTGAACAGTTCTTCAGACCTAAGGAAGCAATCAATGCAATATAGGCAAAATATGTACTTCTTTAGAGCAGAAGTAAGTCTTTTCATATGCGGGTTTAAAGTTTTGTGGGTTTGATTTTAATAAAAATAAGTCTAAGAAATTTTTTTACTTCTTGTTTCTGAAATCCATGGGTATGTTTGAACCAGCTTTTCTGATGCAATAAAGAGAAAGCAGTAACAGTAAGTCTTACCCAGGACTTGAGGAATTTGAGACAAAGGTAGTGAGATTCATACAAAACCTGCTGGAGCTGACAAAACTGGAAGAGTAAACCCAACAGCTTGGAGAGAAGTCCACCCAAGAATAGGTATAATTTATGGGAAATTTTAATTTTAATTTTTAAAATAAATCTGAAAAATATAATGAAGAGAAATTTTCTATTTCATCATTTTTCTCTATAAATAATAGTAAACTACTGGGTTTGGACTTCAAGCAAAGAATGTTTATCTTTATCTAGCTATTTGAAGGTAAGAATCAGCACCATCTTTCTCTTGTACTCTTCCCCCATCCCTTCTTTTTTTTTAAATCCTTCCTTTTCAACACACAGATTTCCATTGTGTTGAGAAAAAAAAAATACAGCTTTAAAATATAAAAACTAATTTTACTAGAAAGCTAATGAATGAACCATAACCCAGATTTTCTATGGCTATTGAATTAGGGGAAAAGAGTTATGAAACTTCATGCTTTTATAAATTTTGTTGAGCTTGCAATCCTGGCTGAATGAGAGAGCAAATTCTCAGGTGCTAAACATCAAATTGCTTATTGGAACAGCTGCTGCACTGAGCTGAGTAAGCAGGACATGCAGGGAGAGCCTTTTTCTAGGCTAGTCTTTGACCAGCATCAGTGCTAACACTTACAAATTAGAAGGCATATCTTAAAATTGGAATATTGTTATTCTATTTTTTATTTTCCACTAAATGTACAGATACAAGTGTTCTGTTGGCATCTCTTCTTCTTGGTTCCATTGGCTTTGCCTCTCATTGGCTAGGCTCTGCAATGTGAATTTTATATTTCTTATTCTCCAAGGTGTAGAATCTGTGTTTTGTTTCTTGTGGTTTTTTTTTTTTTTTTTTTTTGTGGTAGCCTTTATATTGGAGGCATAATGTGGTGTTGTTGAACAAATATTGCTTCAACTGGGGGACCGAAAATACAAAGCATTTCCTTTTTGAGGACCAGTGAAATGCACTGGGATAAAGCTAACTTTAGGAAACTGCATACTGTTTTTCTTCATATTCCAAAGAAAAAAATTCTTCCAATGTTACTAGCTCAGGAAACCCTCCAAAGTACAGCATTTTTTTTCTTTGAATACATTAAAGAGAATACTGTTCACTGATTTTATGGGGGAGGGCAGAAAATGTTAAATATCAGGAAATAATACTGTTAGGAATGTAGTTTATTCGATATTCAGATTCTTTAACTTCCAGAGATGAATTTGGGGGTTTTTTGTTGACTTAGATGATGGATTGAATCATTTACTTGGGAGCAGGTAATACTGAGCAACTATTAGTTGCTCTGTGATGGAAACAAGATTAATATTACAGCAAACAACCTATTTTGGCTGTCAGGGTGGAAGTAGAGGAATGCAGGAGCGCCTTTCACTGCAGACCCTCTACACTGACAAGCTCTGCAAGGAAGTAGGAGTGTCTAAAGAAAAAGGCATGATCCTGAAGAGCAGGTTCCATCAGACGAGCATTAGTACTACTCCCCACACCCCTTCTCACTTTCAGGTTTTATTTCCTTAACCTTTGATTTCACTCTTAGTGTTTCTACATCATTTTTTTTTGCTCCAGTAAAGCAGGGGTTCAGCTCCTGCTGGGGAATAAAAGGTGCCACTCCTGAGATCTCCTGCACACTTTGAACAACGACTTACCAAGAAAGTCAGCTTCTGTCTCCAGCAGGTTCCAATTCATGTTAGAAGCCTGCAGGAAACGGGCACACTGCAGCATCTGATTAGAGTCTTTCATTGCTTAGATTAAGGCAGGGTCAGATGGTGAAAATTCTTTCTTTAATAAAAAGCAAGCTGAAACAAAGCTAAAAAGCCTATTCACTTAAAACTCAAGCACAAATGGAGGGGAAAAAAAGGAAAAGAAATACTAACAATTACATGGATGCTTTTGAAAACTCTCTTAAAATGCATTGTTTTTACCCCAACAGCAAAAGGTTGTCCATATTCTACCCACAAACCTTCACATTTCAATAATTAGTGGGAGATAATTATCTGGAGATCAAAACCAGCTTCCACAATTTTTCCTGGCAATTAACAATAAGTAAGTATAAAAACACTAGAAGTCTGATTCATGAAAGTCTAGATGATGCATTCTAGGACACACCCAGGATGTAGTCAGGCTTTCCCTGTCCATAAGGAGGGACAGAACTTAGACATTTTCTGAACCGCTACTTCCCATTAATTTTCATCACAATCCTCTAGTCAAGCAAGAAACCTGCCAATCACTAGCTTGATTCATAATTCTGATATTTCATATGGTCTCAGTATATCACCAGTCACCTTCTGGGTTCTAAGTTGTCAGGGTCTCAGATTTCTTGCCCTCTTAACAATCCAACCTGAGATTTAATCTCCCAGGTGCTTCCTGTTGCAGATTGTGCAGCAATAAACAGCAACATCAGTAAGTGTGCAAGTTTGCTGTGCCTTGCTAGCTGTGAATCTAGAAGTAGAGAACAGGGCTGGGAGAAGGAGGATGAATTTTTGCACATTTTTCTAAAATCTTAGTAAAGAGCTACAATTATATTTTATTTCGGTAAAAAATGCCTTTACAGACACTTCTCTTATGGAGATTTGTAAGTACTCCTGAGCTAATTCTCAAAAAACATTCAGTCATTCTGGTGACTACAGCAAAAGTTGCCCTTGGGCCATTTCACTTCCAATTGAACTACAGAGAAAATATAGGAGAGTCTAATTAAATGTTTCCTGAGCAGTTTTTTAAATGCCCAACATACACATGCCTGTTAAATATGTCTCTTGTCAAAGTAAGTGTATGCTTACTTTACTGTATAATTAATTTAGTAAAACAGATTTTCTAGATCAGACTTTGGTGTCCTTTTTGCAGCCAAAAGATATTTGGTGCCTTAAGGTTTAGAAAATGCTGACTGAAATAGTGGTGAAATGGAACTTTCTGGAAGTTCACATCAGCTGTTTGCTTTCTCACAGTCTTTGAAAGGTTTAACCTAAATGTCTCTAAATTGCTGTATTTTCCTTTAATTGAATTCTATGGCATTTCCTAGATTTTTTTATTAAAATAATTGTGCCATTTTTGAACATGCTTGGGGCGCTCAAAGCATCTTACTGCTGTGTTTCATTTCAGTCGCATGGCAATTAGAGGCAACTTCCCAATCCTGGTGTGGATAAACAGGTGGCCATGTCAAACTTCTTTTCCAGAGTCATAAATAGGTCTTTTACTTTTAGTTGTTATTTTCCTGGTTACTTACTTCCCAAATTCAGTCCATCTTGGCACGCAATGCTTATCTATAACTATGTAAGACTTAAGTACACAGTGCTAAAATTTGTATGTGGCAAAATGGAGTCATATGGTAATTTCTTACACTATCTATCCTCTTTTTTTGAAGAATGCCATTCAACAGTGACTGTTCATACAGATAGAAGGACCTAAGGCATACCCTCTTTCTAGATACCTTTGTCTGAAAAAGAACACTTTTTGGTCCCTTTTGGCCCCAAGATAGTAGAAAGAAATCAATGCAGATATGCCAAAACAGGGCTGTCTTGCTGAATCTGCCTGCAAGCTGTTGTGACAACGATATGCTGCTGTTACTCAGCATATTCTCCTGGAACAGGGGACTGAATTTCAAAACTGATTAACGTCTCTGCTGTGAAAAGGCCATAGACCCCAGCTAAGAATCCAGCCAGGAGTCTTCAAAAATTGTCCCTACAGCAGCTTAATGCATAAACAGCAGAAGCAGACACTACAGTTATTTATAATGAAAAATGACTCCAAAAGATACAGACTGACACAGCAGTCAGAGGGGCTGTGAGGCTCCCTTCCAGGAGTTACTGCCACAGCAGGAAAAAATGGCACTTCTCTTTTGCTCCTTCAAAGTGTGCTTGGGGGCTGGGCGGGGGTGTGTGAGGGGATGAGGCAGACTGCCACCATGAAGAATTTGACACAAGGTAGTCATTCTTTGTCTAGTTTCTGTGAGCATGACTTCACAATGTAATAAAGAGATGAACTGCAGTAGTTCAAACATACATAAGCCAGTACAAATGCCAAAACTGACTTCACTAAGCTACAAGCTTGCTGGTAGAGCTTCCCTAAACAGCAAATCCATTGCAAAGTGAGCTAGAACACAAATTTATAGTAAGTTATTCCTTTCAAACAACTTTCTGTGATAATGAAAAGTAGCTTTCTCCAAGTGGACCAGACCTTATGTCCTACTAAAGCCTGAGAAGACTACATTACATTTGTTCTTCTCAAGAATACCTGGATGGTTTGGCAGTAGAGAGCAGCAAATATGTTCTGGGGCCACACCCTAGCTAACCTCAGTGTTGTATTCTGCATAAGACATTCCCTGCTTAAACAAAAGATGGAAAAATTACTTGGAACTCTAGAGTATCCAACTATATCATACAAAAAAGGATAAAGTTTAGATTTTTTTCAAGCATTATCAATTCACTTAAGCTACTTCATTGTTACATGTCATTTCATTTTTTCATTATCAAAGCCCAGGGCCTTTAAAAGGTCTACAAGAACTCTTCTCTCAATTTGTTTGCTGCTGTAGTTCAGCAATATTTAGCACCAATGAGTGCTGGCCCTTTGGCATTTTTCTTCATCTTTAACATAATTTATCAAAGGAGGAAGCAAAATACAAGTTGATCAGTCTCTCTGGTTTAATTTAACAAGGCAGGTCATAAAGGCTTTGTTCCTTGACCAGCCATGCCAAAGTGTTGCTTTCACATATTAATGTGACATGACTTGTACAGTCATAATTACTATGACAAGATAAAGGGAATTAGTTAAAACTTAATTAAAACCACATGCCTTACAACTGTAACCCTGTACATATTTAGTAACTTTACTTCTTTGTTCCTGGTTTATCAAAAGGGGAAGGGGTCCACATGAATTCTCTTGGTATTACAAGTGCATCAATTAAGAAAGAAAATTAAACACTGATCATAAATAACCAGATAAGAAACAAACCTGAAATAAGACAAGTACATTGATTCATGGTTAGTAATGAATTTCCTTGCTGATACCTACATACTAAAGCAGCAATAAAGGACAAACATCAATGCCTCTTCTACGGGTATGAGAAAATGGATCAGTGCAGAGGTAGAGCACAGAGATGGAAATCTGCAGTGACTCCGTGTTGCATTATTGGTAGTCTTTTCAAAACAGGCGTTACTGAACAGCATCATAAAGAATAAAAATAAGGCTTGTCTTTTCACATTACAAACAAGGCCAATCAAAAGGAAACAACAGCTTTCTCTAGTTTATCATTACACTGTACAGCTCCTATAGAAAGCATAGAGGTAAAGCAGATAAACTGTACTGCACTAAGCTAAAAGCTTAACCCTGTGCTGTATACTATCAGTCAGCATGGTCAGTCTAGTTAAATGTTCTTTGGTTTAGCAACCACGCTATTTTCCTACAAAGAATTGATAGGGTGCCCTGTTGTCATTTGCTGTCACCTTCTCTTTTCTATTAGGCATTTCCCCAAGGGCAAGAACATATTATTGTCATACAACCCCTTAGCAGCATCAGAGCAAAACATCACCCTTTCCAGATTTTGGCTGCAGAATAATCTATCTATTCTTCTTCTACTATTGTAGAATTTATATTCTGCATTTAGTACAGACACTATCAATATGATCTGAGCTCCATGGTGACAAGTTCCCATCACCTGCATTTGACTGTTGCAATCAGCTTTATGGGCTTCTCATTTTCAACATCTCAAAAAACTTTCTATGTCTCAGTGTGTTTCTTAAACATTGTTCCTCAGAAGAAAATAATGGCAACTACAGGGCAATAGAAGAAAGCAAGAGTGGGAAAAGTTATTGCCCAATGGGACAATTGACTCTTTCTTGACTGAAGTGAAGAGGTGACTTATCTCCCACACTGGTACCAGTAGTACCAAATGAGCTCTGTCTCTAATAGGTTTTGCAGCTCTTTCTAATCCTGCTCCAACATGCTTCTGAATAGCAGTGAAATAGTTAATAGCACTGAATTTACAGTATAACCAAGTATCAGCATTAATATTGCTGAAATGAATGAGCCCTTCAGATCTGTCTGAGCTATTGTTTCAGGCTTCTGCCTGAGGTACCCTCCTCAAGGCTTACAGCCAGGGCTTGACTTCTGCATTCAAACAGAAAACCTTCCAGCACAGAGAGAGAGTCTGCACCAAAGAAGCATCTCTTTTCTGATGCACCACAAATCTGCACAATCAGACCTTCACTACTATATCCTGAAGCTGGAAGGGTGTATATCCAGGAATTATGCCAAAACATCTAAAGATCTAGGAATTTAAGGACATTTACAAGCAAAATTTCTGCAAACACCTTTCTGATTTCCTTTGCAAAGGAATGCTACAAAACCAGACAGTTCCCCAGACTCTCAGACCTCCAACTGAATCCAACTCAAGCTTGGACTGCTTAATAGCTCTTACAAGCAGCCATAAGCTAGATCAAAACTGGCTGGTTCAGGTGTCACTGGTAACATAGCTGCAGCATCACAGAACACGACACCACCTACCTGCTTATGTAGTCAGCATCTAAAGGGTGAGCCTTGGTGTGAGCTGCCATGATCATGCCTTTCTACAGAAAACTAATGCAGGCACATAACCCTTTAAAGGTGGAGACAGCATCACAACAGCAGTCTGGTTCTTCTACTCACATTATATGACACAGAAAAGTTTCACAAGAATCAGAAAAGGATGCAACAAGGTTTTGTTTCTGTCCAATATTTTGACATTTTCTCCAAGACCTTTTGGTGTATAAGAGCACTTTAGGAACATCATTTGAAGGAGATTCCTCTTTTTCAGGCTGCTGGATGAAGGAGAATTATGTGAAATATAATCCTGAGATTTTAAAATAGAATTAGCAACTTAAAATTCCTAAAAGTAAGAATCATTAAAACAAGAAATAATACTATGAATAAAGTATGATCCTTTCCTCCTATGCTGGATACAACCAACTCAATCAGAGCATATCTACACATCAATTAGACTGTATCCGTATTAGTATCACATTAGTGTTATATAAGCAGGTTATATGTGCCTTCATACTATAAAGTATAACATGCTCTATGCTGCTGTAATGCTTCTAAAGATGACGTTGTTGTATTGATGCCTCATTCTCACAAGAGTTAAACAAGTAGCACTAATTCAAATACAATACTCTTTTTTTGGGGTTGTTTTTTTGTTTTGTTTTGTTTTTGTATAACAGACTGATGCTCAGGCAAAGAAAGCCTCTGCAATGATTTAAGACATTATTCCCTGCAATTCTTTATTTCATCCACCTGATAGAGGGAAGTGGCCCCACAGCAGAGACAACAAAAGAAAACTCTAGTTCACAGATTAGCACAAGCCTGTCATTACTAGCAATTTAAGCAAGTATAGCAGAATGTGAACTGGAACACCTATAACAAAGATCCATGTTCCTTTAAGCTCCTTCTGCTCAGCAACACCAATGGAGTAATGTAAAAAATTAATGCCAGTAGCATCTTGTCTCATTTCAGGGAAATCCAGACACGTGAGTTGGAGTGGGATCAGGCAGCAGAGCACAACGTACCTGACTATCAGATCTATGCCAGCAAAAGTCCACTGTATAAATATGTACTCAAGCAATTTAGAGCATTCTTAGATAGTTACCAACAGTGGAACTGATATGCTACAAATTGCACATAAACAGTGAAAAAACTGGAACATGATCTGCCTTTCACTTTCAAGTTAGATGTCCCTTGGTGACTAACAAAATCATCAACATCTTGAATCAAATGCAAGTTAATAAACTAAAATACACACTTTCATTCAACCCTGTGCCAACCATTGTGATCTGCACGTTTATAAAATAGTGAAACTCTTTTGGCACCAAATCATCTGCAACGTGGAGGATGTGAAAATATCTTTTTTTTTGCCTCAGCAGTAACACTTTGGGTGTAGCATTAAAAAGAACGTTTCAGACAGCAAGACCAACTATTTGAAAGGCAAAAATATCAAAAACAAAAAGGAACTTTTAGGGCTATAGCAAAAGATGGCTACTATGAAGACTGGGATAAAAAAAAATCCTAATTAAATTTTACATTTTTAATTTACAAAACACTCACACTTTGAGCCACTTTATGCAGCCTCATTTACTTACTGAAAGCCAGAGGAACAAAGCAGACATTCACAACAACAAAATCCAGACCTGAAAATATTCAGGGAAACAAGTATGTCTTTGCACCCCAAACCACGAGAGATACTAACTGCTTTCTGAATAAAATGTGACAGTGTCAGTGGATACATGAGAGACAGAAATATGTACATAACACATATAAACAAGGGAAGACTTTTTGCTTTGAACTTTAAAACCTACTGAGTTTAAAGCACTCATTGGAACTACTTACCTGCCATTTTACAACCAAAATCACCCTGGTCCTTTCAATGCTGAAGGCATTCCTTCTTGCTCAGAGTCTACCTAAATACAGTCACTCTGTAACCTGTGAAGTACTGCATCCCCTGTGCTTTCAGCTGGAGAACTATGACAAGACTGCTATATGTGTTGTCTAGGTTGTAACCAGAGCAAAACTCAAAGTGTCAGGAGAAGCCTCCCTTACACCCAGTCTAACACAAAGCACAGGACATGTCCTGCTGGGTCACACTGGTCAGCATTTCTCCAGCCCCATCAGAGACTCTGCTCCTAGCACAGGTGAGCACATCAGGCTGGCCACTCCCTGCTGCTCATTCCTCTCTTGCTCTCCCAGCAAATGCTTTCTTTGGGTTAGGGATCTCAAGGCATCTGCCTTGGCCTTGTTGGAATTTCTCCAAGCATCGTTTCACCCTGATGATACCACCTGTCTCCTCTGCACAACCTCTTGTGGCAACAGTTCAGTGAGTTAACAATCCATCATGTAAAAAAATTCCTTTTCCCCAAGATTTTATTTCTTACTATTTTCAGTGAGTGTCCCTAGATCAACTGTTGCTGCATTTGTTGAATAACAAATTCATTTCTTGCAAGCATCAGGAGTAACATGTTCAGGTCTTACCTTTCCTAGCTGGATGGTCTTAGCCTTTTTAGTCTCTCCTTGCAGTACAACAGCTGTCAGCCCCTCAGTAATTTCAGTTGCCCTCTTCAGTGCCTTTATAGAGACCAGAATGGCACACTGTACTTCAGATCTGAGTTCTCCAAGGTGTTACATAGCAGCAAAATGACCCATTGATATCAAAACTCTTTCTGATCGTGCCTGACAAGGTTTGATTTTCTGGCTGCCACTGTGCATTGAGCCAATTGCTTCAGAGAATTGCAATCAGTGATAATTCTCAAGATCTCTTTTCTGTGTAATTACATGACCAGCACTATGTATATTTTGATTCAGTTTTCTGCAGTAGTGTTACTGTACATTTATCTATAATGAAGTTAATCTGACACATTTTTGTCCCCTCACTCACTTTTGCAAGGTCTTTTCAGAGTTTTTGTTTACCAGTGTGGCATTTGAAAACTTGAAAGCAGTGAACTTGGAGATTCCATTGCACTCTCCCTTCTCTGGGTCACTAATGAAGGTGTTGAATAAGAATGGTACTCGCACTGATCTCTGGGAGTCTCCACTACTGACTCTTTTCCTTCCTGAAGTGAGCTCAAAACTCAGCTGTTTGGTTCCTAATATTTAATCAGGTTGGAGTCCTCAAAAGGACCTTTCCTCTTGTTTCTTCAATAACCCCAAGTACCTTTTCCTCCATGTCTCTAGCCTGTGCCAACAAAAAGTATTGCAGAAATAGTCTCAACTAAGAAGTAATACCCATGGTTTCCTTTCCCAAACCCTTTGTGTACTGGAAGATGCTTTACTTTAAGCTGCTATCCTAATAATTTTTCTGGCTCCACTTTTCATATCTTACCTTTTATCTTCTAAACTGTCCCATCGCTACTTGTATCAACTTCCATCTTTCCAACTCAAAAAGTCTTTGTCTTTATTTCACCACATCCGTTTCTTTACCAACTTTCAGTGGATTAGAGGGAGTGCATGTCCTTTGTTTGAGATATATTATTTTCTCAAAAAATAGCTTGCTCCAATCTTCTTCTATATGTTTTCCTTTAAACAAAATGTTTACATCAACATTTTAAAGAGTATTTAGCACAAGGGAAAGCTGGGTAATAATTTCATAAGCAACACAAATGTCTAAGAAATTATCTGCCAATTTGTGACTTGGTTACATTTTCTTTACATAAATGATTTACAGATGAAGTACTAAACAGATCCCATTAAAGGGTTTTTTCATCTAGCTAGCAACTTGCTGCTAGCTAATCTGGTACAGCAGGATCCATGTCAGAGGGGAATGATCAAAGAATTGAACTAAAAAATAAAGTAAAAAGGATTGGGTGACAACAGTTTGATGTCTCAATGAGGAGAGAGTAAGCCTTGGAAACAACTTTTAACATTTCATTGTACATTCAAAATTCAGTTCCTTTGTAGCATGCACCAATTAAGGAAGGAAGGGATATTTGTTAATACTATTTAAACTATTGGTGTTTTTCTGGTACTTATTAGCACCTACTTGTCTACAATGACAAGTGAATGTTTTTGATAAACAAAGTCTTTGTTAAATTTTCAATATTTCACTTCTGGCTACATACTTGATGATAAACAGAGACCAGTCAGTTAAGACAGGGAAGGCTTTCCCCTGGCCCAGTCAATTCAGCTATGAACAGGAATCTGATAATTTGGGCTAGGAATTAGAAATTACTCTCTGATGATATTGATAATCCTGTTCTCATGTGCTGCTAGCTACAGAAGACTTTATAACTTGACTGATTTCTACCCGAGGTCTTTCAAGTTTCACAATCATCTATAGGTAATTTCTATAAAACTGAGGAGGCCAAACACTTCTAACAAAAAAAAGGACGTTTTTCTCCCTTAAATGATCAAAGGATGGAGCCGAAGGCCTACTTAAAATTAGAAATGAGAAAGGAAGAAGGGAAAGGGCTGAAAAGAAAAAGCATGAGAGATTTTAGGAATCTCTTTATAGACCTAAACCTTTGCTATTTGGAGATAAATGGGCATAAACCAGATAAGACTGGCACAAAGATGTCAGACAACTAATTCTCACTAATAAGGCATTCTATACAGTCTATAAACTCCTTTCTAGTGTCTTCTTTGCTTGATCAGTAATTTCATTCTGTAGACTCCTGTACAGAGGCAGCTTTACATCTTTGTTTATATTTTCTTGCAACAAAATAAAATATTTTAAGGCAATTTTTACTCCATTGCAGTTCTCTTATGATTAGGCTAACGCAAAGAGGTGACAATAAGCCACTTCCCTTATGCTTCATTTAGCTGTGCTTTGTCTTCCAAATACCATGTCAACATGAGAATAATCAGGACAGGTGTAGCTCATAATGATGAAGTTAAGCAAGTTAGTTACAGATGCACAACTAATGTTGAGATTGGCTGCAGGGTTTTTTCCCTTCTGCTTTTCCTTGCAAGGAGGGAAAATGCACTCCTGAGAGACTTTTTGTTGTCAGCTGCAACACTGGGGAAAAGAATATTAAGATTTTGTTTTATGATTTATGCTTTTGTAAGCATCAGCTGAGGGTTTGTTACATAGATAGAGCTGGGCGTGAGGAAGGAGGGAGGGGTGGGATTTTAAAGCCCAACCTGAAACGAGCGCTCCAGGAAGTTGGTTTCTTTACTTTAAACATTCATTTCAGGTTAAATGAAATATGGAGGGGGTTTTATCTGTGACAGTCCAGGGGGCACTTTTAGTAGATGTTGAGAGGAGACCTGCTTATGCCCTGAAGTCTGGCATTTAGACAAATTATTTTGGATTATTTTTCCTGGAAGAAATAGACCTGGGTACCACCTATCTTGTTGCTGTCTAACACTAAGCAAAAAGGATTCTAATCTTCAACCTCTTAAACCTAGCAACAGGAACTATTAAGGATCACTTCAAACTTTTATGAAAGATAAAATGGAAAAACAGTCGAAGAACTGAAATTTTAAGGTATTAACTCATGCTCTCATAGTAACTGCCCCTTATTACTCTTCCCTGATAGAGACATTTTTAAAGGGAAACATTTCTAGTAATCTTTCAGGTGATATTAAAGATGGTAAGAACTGTCCTTTCAGCAACAGTTGACATAGGTGGGAATTGCTGTTAAAGTTCAGTGTTGCTTCCTTGAAAACAAAAGAAGAAAAACACAAACTTAAAGGTGAGGCAAAAGAGCAGCAAACAGGCAGAAAATGTAGTTTTTGTTGACAAACTGCCCTGGTGACAAAGGCAGACACTGCACAAGGGACTAGAACTGCTACTATGAGACTTGAGTGACCTGCACCAACATCAACCTGCTTAAGACACTGGTTTTAGTTGCTTTCTAAACTATGACTGCATGGTAGAGTCACAAAAGAGACCTTTTTAGCCATAAATGTCAAACTGAAGGCAGAGAAGAAAGGTCAGGGTGGTGAGGCCAAGCCAGAAAGCAATAGCAGAAGAACTAAATACCACAACCAAGATGCTTCCTCTGGTTAAGACATTTTGTATAACCACGGCAACTGCTCTCTGGAGTAAGGCATCTTGGTAGTAATTATTAGTAGCAAGGTGCAGGTATGATGACTGACCCCTCTTAGTTCAGTCTGCCTGTTGTAGTAAACCCAGTAGAGTTGGGATTTTGCAGTGAGCTTTTCATTTGCATGTCTGCATTCAGTCTTGTGAGCAGGACCTCCTGCCTGCACATGGCAGTACCAAGAAATGACCTTTCTTATTACCAGACAACTTCTAGATCTGCAAGACCTTTGTTTTGGAAAAAAATATATCATACTGTAGTTGTATAAGACAATGAGTGTAGCTTAAGGATTCATAAGTAACCAGATAAAAATTCCTGTGTCTACACATTTTACATAAGAGCTTAAGCTCACTTTGGTTCATATTCAAAACCACTTGTATGACTAGGTTTTATTATGAATCGGATATTGCCTGCCTTTCTGCAATCATCATAAAATTAGTGTAAAAGTAAGAAAGCTGGCACAAACCTAATACCATGTTCTGATTAAATAGACAGAAATGCACTTGTGTGTTTGTGACTGATCCAGATCTAATTTGTCTTACTGGATGATTCTCCAGAACATAGATCTGGTATTAACAAGCATGCAACCACAGCCACAATCTCTTTCTCCTGCTTTGGGTTTTGCAAGAAAGTTGATATAAAACCTGGATTGGACTTTTGTTACCTCTGACAACTTCAGATCTAAGTCTCTGCTGACCAATGACACAGATTTTGTCTGTCTGATTTAGCATGCAGATTTCTTCCAAAATCTCCAAGAAAACTGTGCAACACCCTTCTCCCACTTTTCTCAGATTGCATCATCTTTGCAAAGCCCAACTTTGTGCTACATTGCAATAAGGCCACTCACATTTCCATGTCGTGACCTACTTTGTTAGTCTTGCTTCTCTTAAAGACTGTTTTCATTTTTTCCTGAGCAGAGTTTCCCTAGTTGGCAACTGAGTTTAAGACATATTCTTATTGTTTCTGTATTCTGCCTTAGACATTGCAAAACTATCCACGGCATTCTTGGGCCCAAGACTCAGGATTCAATGGGAACGTCTGCCAAGAAACTTATCCAGAAAAGGTAAAAAGCCCCTGATCTTTCATCATTGTATGGGCTATAAGGACCACTAAAGCTCTGTCTCCAAGAATGGAGGTATTTTATTAAAGGATGTGCATTGACAAGGGAATTACAGCTCTCTCCAGCAGAGCCACAGGATAAGAGATGTGATCATGTCAGTGCTTCATCTCACTCAGGTTGTATGGCAGGATAAATAGACTAATGAGAGCTCAGGTGTTCCAGCAGACCACCGTGTGTGCCGAGGCCAAGTGGCTGGACAGCAGCTTTGCAGAAAAGGACCTGAGGGTCCTGGGGGACACCAAATTAAACATGAGCCAGCAACATGCCCTTGCAGCAAAGAACTGTTACAGGTCTTTGGTGTATTAGGAGGAATATTGCCAGCAGGTCAGGGGAAGTGATCCCTCTGCTCTGTTCTGCCCCGCAGAGGCCACAACTGAGTGCTGTGTCTATTTCTGTGCTCCTCAGTACAGGAAAGACATTGAGCTACTGGAGAAAGTCAAGGGAAGGACCACAAAGACAATGAAGGCACTGGAGTATTTCCCATATGAGGAAAAGCTAAGGCAGCTGAGAGTTTTCATTCTGTGGAAGAGAAGGCTCAGATGGGATTTCATCAGTCTACAAATATCTAAAGGAAGAGCATAAAGAAGAATGAGCTGGTGGTGCCCAGTGACAGAACAGAAGCCAATGGACACAAACATTGCGCATCAGGAAACACTTTTTTTTTTATTGTGAGAGTGACTGAGCACTGGAACAGGTTGCTCAGATAGGTTATGGAGCCTCCAGTTTTAGAGATAGTCAAAATTCATCTGGGCATAGCAGTGGTCAGCCTGCTCTAGTTGACCCTGCTATTGCAGAAGGGTTGTACAAGACAATATCCAGAGGTCCCTTCTCAAATGTTTTTGGATTCCGCACACTTCCAAGTCCAGCTTGCCCACCTTTAAAACTTCCACCCTCTTTTTTGCAGTGACCTCTTTGAACAGCCTTTGGTGCAAGGGATATTGCAGCAGTTTTGTACTGCTATAACCTTTTCTCTCAGCAGATTTCCTAGTGCCATGCATTTGAGTCAGGATTTATGCCAAATGAAGCTGGCAGAACCCCAGGCAGAACCTCCCATGGTATTTTAAGGAATCTCAGAGGCAGCATCTGAAAAAAAACCCTCTCTACTACTGCTTGTTATGGTAGCATAGCATTTCTAGTCCTAGCCAGGCCAAAATTTAACTTCTTAGAGGTAAGGAATATAATGCCAAATTCCTCTACATCTGAGAAGGGCTTATATTGGTATAGTTAATGAAACTGAACTATATTGATTCTCTCCTTTGTCCTGGCCTCTTCTCTGAATCACTGCCCTTGTTATACATCCCAGCCCATCCTTTCTATACACACCTGCCCATCTGACTCCATGGATACTCCTGTTCCCAGTCTGAGAGATATAGTTTGGGCATCTGTTGTTCCTTCTGACAACTAAAAAAATTCCAAGTGGTACCAAAAGTCCTTGTGATTTTGCACCAGTTAAGATATTAGATATTATCAGCTTAAGAGCTGTTACTTTCAGAAAATCTGAAATTTCATTAAATATAAAAAAGGAGAGGATTTTCTTTTTGACAGAGAACAGTTTGAAACCTGTTTTGAGTATATTCTATTCTCAAAATCTAAAAAGTTACTACAAATATGTCACCACTGTTAACTTACTCTAACCTAACAGATTGGGGCAGGGGGTAGGGGAAATCCGGTACTTTTCTAGCCAGAAAAGACAGGAATACTGTCTTTTCAGGCTTCTCACCACATGACTGCTGTTTTGAGTTGAGCTCCAGACAATCAAGTGGAAACACTGAGATTGGAAAGAGTCATATAAAAGTTTATTTCCTACAAATCAAACTCTGCCTACACAGATTACTCTCTATTCCAGGAAGCAAAAGAGGATCCACTTGGAATAAGGAAATCTTCAGTTACTTTACACTTTCATGGCACTTTGATGCAGTAGATTTATATTGTATTTATTACACGGCAAAGAATTTTCATGTATCTCTGAGCATGAAATATGATCTCTTGGTGAACCACCATTGAAAAAGCAGTTTGTGCTAAAGTCTTCTTTGGTCAGATTTCACTTAAATCAAAGAATCTGGAGTTTCCTCAAGTTGAATCCCATAATCAGAGGGTAAAATCTTCCTAACCTCTGAGGTACAAAAGGACAGCAGCCTAGCAATGGTGCTTACTACAGAATTAATTGCTTTCCTAGTCTGTGGAGGCAGGCTTGATAGAAGCCTTTTAGAAGTTGAAAGATGAACAGCTGCCTAGGGAAATACAGTGGCCAAAGTTTTGGAGCAGTTTGGCAGAAGAAGCCAGTACAGAAGAACAATGAACTGGAGCCTTTGTTCCTGAAAAGCTGCAGTCAGAGCTAAGGGCCAGAGGAAATATTTTAACAATCCAAAGAGCAAAGGTGAATATTTCCTGGAGCTGCCAAGCTGAAAAAATTGTAACAATCAGATTTGAAAATCTGTAATTGTATATATATGTTTTATTACGAATCTAGAATACCTATGTCACTGGATCCAGGTCTTCACAGTGACAGGTAATCACACAATAGAGACTTAGTTCAGAAGAACCCATGAACACAAGCATCTTTTCACTAATTGAACTCATCACGTCCCCCCATCTTCCTGTGTGAAACTTAACAAAACCCATGCAGCTTTAACAGCAATGCCACAAAGGAAGAGTAGGAGATTCGGTCTCACAGGCCCTTAAAATAACTGGGAATTGCCTCAGTGAAAATGTTAAGGTTCTAGGATACCCTCCTCTTGATAGAAAAGGAAAGCAAAGTACCCTGCACAGTCCCAGCTAATCTGACATGGGAGAAAACTACTTGCTAATGCCAAATATGAGACTATTATAGTCTCCTAGAAAAGCTCTTACTAATTGACCCAAGTGCTGAAAATACAAGAGGTATCCTCACTCATGAAGAGTTTTATGTCTAAGGTTAAGTACTCCGGGCAGTCTGACTGGCTGACCAAACTGACATAGCCAGAACTTCTCATTTAACAGGAAGAACTAAACCAGGCTGAATTAAAAAGAATAGATATCTACCTACTGTTTAAATAGCTGAGGAACTCAATGCAAAAGGATGCTCTGGATTTCAGAAATATAGGTGCCTTCAAATAGTGATGAGACAAATTAACAAAAGAGAAATCTACTAAGGACATTAAACTTAAACAGTTGGATATAAATTAGGTTTGAGAAGTTCCTAAGCTGCAGTAAAATAGAAATGGAAAAGAAATATAGTAGACTGGCCTGTTTTTATGTTTATTTCTTAGTCACCTATTACCTCTATACAGTCTAATTACTTAAACATTATTTTGTGCTTATTTCTTAATCACCTATACCTTCCTTTTATGAGGGATATCAGACAAGGAAATGGATCTCCGGTCTGAGTAAATTTTTTCTTATATTCTTACAGTGTGGACAGAGAGGTGAAAGGCTCTACAGCTCATTAGTAGTGTCTTGTGATGAAAGCACTAACTTTAAGCTGAAAAAGACCTTATTCTCTGGAAAGAGAAGGCATTTAAATATTAAGTATTAAATATTTTTGGCCCTTACAGAACTCAAAGCAGTAAGAGTGTCCATTCTCTTCTTGAATTGACAAAACTTTATCTTCTCTACTGCTCTGCTGGTTGAACCTACTAAGCCTGCAGCACCCAGACTGTGTACATTTGAAACTATAAACATTAAACAAAATATAAATACTTGAAAAAACACACTGCAAACCAAATATTACTGCTGGGGTTATTTTTGAAGTAGAACATCCAACAATACAAAGCCATTCAAAAAATTATTCCAGTGATCCTCTCAATGACTCTTCTGTAGCATGCTGTTACTGTTTTTCATACTTCATCCCCTGTGGCCATAACAAAAGCCAGGTATTTAGCTCAAAAAGTTATTAACCACAACTACCACCTCTTTCATCCCAATTATAAAAACAAAAACAAAAAGATAACATAGATAAAAGATGTCACCACAACTCTGTAGACTAGCTCAAATAGAGCAGATCTGTCCTTAAGCTTAAGGTCAGCTTTGCTGGTGGATCACATAGTAGTGCCGCAGTGCGTGAGACTCTGGCTGCTCAATTTTTCTTCCTTTTCTTCTCAGGAAAAAAATGTTCACAGACGTTAGAAGGAAATAAAAAAAAGTTTGTGTTTGAATCACAAAAGACAGAACTCCGTGCCCTCACAAAGAAAAAGCATCACCACTTCCCCAGTTGGTTAAAGCAGCACGTGTAAGCCCCTATACCTATGGCTTAGAATGGCCAAGCTCCATCCACCTTTCCAATAGCAAAATCAGAAACCTCCATGCAAGTTTAGATACTGTCCAGTGACAGGAGCATAAAATGGCAAAGCAAACAGGCATAGATCAGCTTTTTGGAAAGCTGGGTTCTGCCCTTTGTTTGGCCAGCCTTTTTCAGAGTCTGAGTTGAAACTAGTAAGAAGTGCCACATGTGTCCACGTGTGATGCCTAGGAGCATATAGGGATGGCAAGGTTCAGACATTTTAACATAACTTCATGGGAGACCTATGGCTAGGCATCCCAGTCTCTAATATAACATGTTCCACTTTATAACACAAAAGACGGTAAAGATGCAGGGTAGAGACGATTCCTCTCGTGTCACGTTAAGGCTTCTGGCTTTCACATCATACAAGACTGCCCACAAAAGGGAAATATCAAGGTCTGTGAGAGAACAAACATTCTTGAATATATGACCTACAGATATATCAGCATGCAACACAAGAGCATCCCAAGGCACATAAGAGAAAACTGAGGTGTAGTCACACACATCCACAGTTTGTCTTTGGCTGTATTACACCTCTTTCCATACAAACAGCAATGACTGAGCCTGTGGGAATAAATGGAAATGATCTTGGTGCCTAACTGAATAGTAACAATGCAGTGTGGAGTGAAACATCTAAGCAAAGGAAACAATGCTCAGACGTTTAAACCACAATCCCTTAAAAGGAGTCTTGCAAGGCTTTGATAGCACTGCCTTTGCTCTCACAAAAAACATGTTTAATTATTTTTTCAGTAGTTGGAATTTTTTTGGAAAATATTTCAAATAATTAATTTTAAAATGCTGCAGTGAGCATTTCAGTTACTATTCCTCCTCTTTCATGCTGATGGACTGATAACAATCAGAAAGCCCAGATGCCAGTCAGTATATTATAGTGTCAGCCAGGGTATTTGGCCCCTTGGCAAGATCCACAGGCAGTTATTCTGGCAGCTCTCAAGTTGTCCCTGCCTAGCAAACGATTAAGGCTGTTGACTGACTGTTCAGACTACCCTGTACTGGACATCTGGCCTCTTCTTCCCTCCCCTAACTTGCAACAAAACAGCTGTTCTGTGCATGTACTGCACTTGTGCAAGTGTGCATCCATTCATTTGTTAGCACAGAATCAAGAAAAGTTTGTTTATATAGGTCCCTTTTAAGTCACAAAACACATGGTTATCCCCTGGTTTAGTACAATTTCCCATAAATTAGAGAGAAAATTTCTAAACAAGTAGACACAACATAAGCATGGAAAGCCATATCTAAGACAAGGTCGCTACACACATGTAGATGTGTGGCAGGTGATGCATATCACCTGCTAATTTCCTCTGGAATCTGAAAAACACTTATTTTAACACATGTCAGAAAGTTGCCAGAGACTCTGTAAACCTCAACTCTGACCTTAGCCACCCCTTTTACTTCCTGCATGGAATTTCCTCAGCATCACATGGGCTAGAAAACACTCCTTATGTGGCTGATCTCTCAACAGTATTTGGCCTTAAATTATTCATTATTTCTTGAGTGCCATCAAGGTATCTGAGGTTGTGTGATACAGAGTAGAAAATACATGATCCCCGTCTTGTAAGACCTAATCTAAATAAGACAATGCTTAGTGCAGACATTCAAAGTAATACCCCATGGCATGAACAGATGAAAGGTCAGGCTCAAAATTTCATCACTCAACTCTGCTGTTATCTAACATTACTACAGAACATGTGTTCTTTCAGTAAGGCCAGGTGTGCATGCAAAGATTTTCTTATATTACCTACATCAAGATGGAAAGTGATAAAAATCAGACCTGTTTGACATAATCATTCTGTCCAAAACTTTTTCACAGATGAAACAAAATCACCAGGTGCTTTACTGGAGGTTGTGGCTAAATGTTTGGAAGAAAGCTTGGACTGAATGCACAGTATTTACACACTGAAAAAGGTATGAATTTGGAGGGAAATTACTTTTATTTACAGCCAGGAAGAGAATGCATGTATTGGGTTGCAGCTGATACTCTGTAGGTTTCCCACTTCCCCTGCCCCACATGTATATACCCATATGCTTTAAGTAACTTTACCCCAGCAAATGGGCACAAAGACAATGTGGAAAGGAGTGAGCAGAATTCCAGGCACAGCTGGAATCACTCAGTCGCGACTGCAAGGAAGCTGGAAATGAACATGACAGATATGGGAAAGTCATTAAAAGATTCAAAAGCAAAAACACAGCCTAAAGAGTCACAGAGAAAATGGGTTGGCTTGGTAGGACAGAATGAATTGAAAAATCTGAATATTGGGTTGGGTTACGTAACTCAGCCAAAAACTACTTCTGCCAGATGTCCTAAGACTAGTTTACTGAGAGGATGTTCCCTCTGCAACAAGGCAAAAACACCTAGTTCAGATGTAAACCTGAGGATAACCTACAGAGGCATTTTGGGTTTTATGCTTCATGTTATTTCAAATCCTGGTCTAAATTCCCATAAATGAAGAACAAACATGACTACTGACTGCCTACACATGCCCATCTGTTCAGATGGCACAGCTCCCACTAACAATTTAGTTGGGCAGTTTCACTAAAGTCTAGGTGCCAAACCAGCATACGTTTCACAAAGATAAGTCTGTATGACATTACAAGCACCGTTTCATTTGCAATATTCCCTTGTCTGGGACAGGTTTGAAGATTAGCCAGCTAATGCTTCCCTGTTAGCCTAGTTTCATAGGAAACAAGATTACACAATCACAGTGTGACTCCTCATCTGTTGGCCCACCTTCTTCTTTCATACAGAAGTTTGGCAAATCTCAATCAGATTTGACAGAAGGGCAATGGTTTCAAAGTTATTATTTTTCTATACATTTCATTAAAATGAATGGCTGGTTAGAGGAGACCAATATTTAGCTGTGTGAACTAAATCCTTACTAGACAAGAGAAAGTCTCCTCAGGTAAATACTGTATTTCCCTTGAGAAAAGCTGCACTCAGAACTTCACTGTCACTAGACAGAAGGGAATCCAACCATTAGACACAATCCGTCATAAAGAGGACAACTGCTCACAGAACAACTTGGTTTTGATCACACCTCTCATCAAAGTATATAACCACATCAAATACCTGAAGGCAAATACTGAAGAATCCCAAAGAATTTACGAACATTTCTGGCCACCACTCAAACACTCCATGTGTGTAGCAGAACAAATTGGCGGCACACTCTCAGCTTGCATAGGGCAAGCGCAGTGCCATCCACCTACACGTAGCAAGAGTGCATCAGAATATCTGTTGGGTTTTTCAGATTTTGAAAGTTCCTCAGTAATTTCCTACTGAGTGTTACAGAACTTGAAAAACTCCTGTAAGCCCTCTCACTTTTCTGAATGTTCAGCGTCATTCATAAAACACTTGGCTACAGGAGAAAAACAGTTCAAGGAGCAAGCCATCCATGGACTTGTACAGTACAAAAAAATATGTAACAGCTTTCCCTAGCTGGTACAGTCCAGTACAAGTACCTTGAGCCACTGGTAAGGCTGCTTGCTAAGCCATACCATTAAAAACTCTCAGTCAAAGGCACACTGAACTCAAAAGACAAATGGCAGCAGCCTGAGTTGGTTTTCAGCCTCATCAAGTGGCAGTCCATAATGGAATGTGGAAATACAGGCTGGTTTCCTATGGCAGTAATATCAAAAACTGACCAATGTACACTGTGTGGGAGAGAGGGCAATTGTTTGTCTTTTCAGCTTTGAATGAAAACCAAATTCACAAAACTCTCAGCATACATAGGTGACCTCTACAAAATCAGCTAACGTAGTAAGGAATAGGGAGAACTAACACATTTGTGCTTGAAGTGTTGCTACAACCACACAAAAATCAGTCCCAGCTGTCCTGGCTAAGAACAAGGAGGCAAAGGACATGAAGAGAACTGGTTTAACAGCATGGAATTAAAATAATCCTGGCAAGAAGGAACATCATCCCATTTCCTTTCAAATGCACTGTGGTCCCAGATGATCCACCTCTATAAAGAAGTGTGTGGTGAGAAGCACAATTTAATCTGGATGTCTGAACCATATTGGCAACAAGAGTATCAGAGCTTCCACCATGAGACCTGTCCTAAACTGGAACCCTCCCAAAATAAGATGCTGTCAGAAAAAGCAGACCATTCCCACAATCCAGAATTCATTAAGAGAAATAATTTTTACTGAAAATCATATTTGAAATTGCCATTTTGTACAATAGCTTTTTTTCCCCTTTTTTATGTCTTTTTTTTTTTTTAAGTAATAATAAGTATTTGCTTTGGCAAACCTAACTTTAGGATGAGCATTATTGTCACTGATATTCTGAACAGGAAAGAACATTCCCATTAGAAATGGTGAATTTTTTGGGTATATTAATTGGCCCTTTTGACTTTGTTGGGTCAAATACAATGCAGTTTCTACTTATAGGTGGTTGATATTGTACGGAATAGGTTCACTGGAGTTCTTTGTGAGGAACAGACACTGACAATAAGAAACAGACAAAGAAAACAGAACAACAAGTTATCATTTTGATTTTTCTAACTGTTTAGAACTAAGCAGAAGAAAAAAACATCACTTCTGTTTTCTGAGAATATTTTATTCTGTTAGGTAAAATTGGTGAAGAATTGTGAAGTATACAATTTTGCTGCCAGTTATTCCTCAAACAAAATCAATAACTAACAAGTTTTAATAGCGAAGCTCTTTCCATCTGAGTGGCTGCAGTGCATGTGCATAAACTGAAGTAATGTTTATTGTATACCAAGATGGAAAAGCTAGACTTCAAATCGTGTAACTTTTCATAACACAGTTTTCCTGAGGGTTGTTCAGCTCAACAAGCAGCCAAGGCAAAAGGAGGGTGAATGCAGCAGATTTGTTCCTTTCCAGCTTGAGATGCAGATGAGGCCCCACCCAGTAAGCCAAACCTTTGGCATTTATCCACATGATCCTCAGGCTAAGGAAAGAGGAGCCATGGAACACTGTAGCAGTACAAACCCTCCTGACCCTTCCCTTTCCAAAATAAACGGCCCTAAATGGTAAACAGAGCTGTCAGGCTCATGGTCCTCCACAGCTGCAAAGTAGCCATGTAAACCTGGCTTCTAGCATACAGTATTTGTCTTGTTTTAGTACAGTAGGATCTACAGGACTTTCTTCCTCATCATGTCCATTGTGCTGGACACAAACAGAACAGACTTTTCAGTGCAGGCAGAAACATATTCTCTTTCCAAATGGAATTATCAGTGAAGCAACAGGAAGACTGTCATCTGAAATTTAAGAAGTAATCAGAATTCCCTTATATGACAAAATTTTTACTGCAAGATCAATGTGCAAGTAATTTGGTAGAACATCACCATCTGGTGGATACACCCACTGACAATTTGGTTTTAATTTTTTCTTTATTTCCCTGATAGTTCTTCAGCTCACTGAAGAATATTACATCATAAGGTAACATTAAAAATACATTCATTCCATTCATTGGTAAACTATAACTTCTTGGGACAAAATATAAACCTGCAAAAAGGAGTAGGGGCAGGAGAATTCTTATTTTCACATGCCATCATAGGTGGCAGACATGTAGAATCCAGGCAGGTGAGGTTAATCAACAACTCTTCCTGGCTGCCATGGAAAGATCCTATTCTTTGTGAAAAATAGCATACACCTCCTCCAAAGTCAGAAAGCAAATAGTACTCTGTTACCACAGCACATTCCACACCAAAGCTGAGATTTCTTTTTCCTTTTACTCTCAAAATTGAGCAATTAGTCTCACTGCTGACTGAAATCGTCTGTTTTGCATAGTCCCTACTCCCCAGCATGTCAGCAAAGTGCAAGATGCCACACTCCTCACAAGCTCTAACTGGATAGTGGAGGAAAAGGGGAGGAAGGGAAGCAAGAAAACCATCTATAATGTCTATGAAGGAATTCTGTCAGTTGGAAGTTGGGTTTCCTAAAACATCATCTTCTCTTAGACTTGACATCTCATGTCACAAAATTCTGGAATGAGTAAGGCTAGAATGAACCACAATGGGCCAGCTGGTCCAACCTCCCTGCTGAAGCAGGATCATCCCAGAGCACATTGCAAAGGTTTGTGTCCACACAGTTCTTGAATATCTCC
This sequence comes from Sakesphorus luctuosus, assembly GCA_013396695.1. NCBI lineage: Eukaryota > Metazoa > Chordata > Aves > Passeriformes > Thamnophilidae > Sakesphorus > Sakesphorus luctuosus. The sequence goes on along the minus strand of VWZD01001162.1, from coordinate 220,897 downwards.
AGTGAGAGAGACTCCACAACCTCTCTGGGCAATCTGTTCTAGTGCACAGTCACCCATACAGTAAAAAGGTTCTTCCTCATGTTCAGGTGGAATTTCTGTGCAACAGTTTCTGCCCTTTGCTTCTTGTCCTTGTCTGGCACCACTGAGAAGAGCCTGGTCCATGGTCTTGACACCCTCCTTCAGATACTGATGGACATTGATGAGGTCCCCTCTCAGTCGTCTCTTCCCAAAGCTGAACAGGCCCAGCTCCCTCAGCCTTTCCTCGTAAGAGAAATGCTCCTGTTGCTTATTCATCTTTGTTGCCCTCCACTGGATCCTCTCCAGGAGCTCCATGTCTCTCTTGTACTGAGGAGCCCAGAACTGGGCACAGCACTCCAGATGCGCCTCACCAGGGCTGGGTAGAGGGGCAGGATCACCTCCCTAATGTACCCTGGGATAATATTGGCCTTCTTGGCCACAAGGGCACTGCTCGTTCATGGACAGCTTGTTGTCCACCAGAACCCCCAGATCCTTCTTCACAGAGCTGCTTTCCAGCAGGTCAGCCCCCAGCCTGTCCGGTGCAGGGAGTTATTCTTCCCCAGGTGCAGGAATTGCATTTTCCTTTGGTGAATTTCAGACAGTTCTTTGCCCATCTCTCCAGCCTGTCAAGGATCTTCTGAATATAGTATTTTCTGTCTACTTGCTTTATTTTTTTGTTTGTTTGTTTTGTGTTAACCCAAAGCCCTGTCAAAGAAACCATTTATATGGCAGCCTTGATAACTTTCTCACATCACTATAAAGACTCAGCTTTTTCAGTCTGGTTCCTATGTGTAAGAACTCTCATCCTATGGTTTGATATAAGCTGCGTGGCAACAAGCCTTGTGTGATTATTCTGTATCTTGGTGTTTGTCTGAATGTCCACCTGCTTCTTTCAGCCAAAATCTGGCAACAGGTAGTGGGCTCTATATCCACTGCATTATGGTAAGCTCCATGTAACTAGGCTGATACATAAATTATGGGATGAAACTTAGACCATCAAGGAGACTTGTGCAGCACAGAGACTGCAGAGAGTGTAGAGCTCAGATTCCCAGCGACACAAGTGCCCCAGTCACAGAGGAAAAACTTAGACAAGATATTGCAAGACGACTAAGGCTTCAGTGCTCCCAAACTAAACACTAAACCCTGTGGTCTCCCATTGCAGTTTACCACACTGCCTTTATACTGTTTGTAACTTACTCCCTTTTCCCACAAATCCCTTAGCCTGGCACACTTAAACACTACATTATGCTAATGTATAGCTAGGCAAAGAAAAAGCACAAAAATCAAACTGATTTCAATGGAAATGTGTGTTGTGTGATTTACATCATAATGTTGCACATTATTAAAGCAGGTGTAAGAGTTGTGAAAGAAAATCTTTTTGATGAGATTTTACACAATAAAATAAACCACATGCAACTACACAGCTGCTTCCTACTGTGCCTGTCAGAAGTTTGTACCATAAAGTTTCCATGAAAGCCTGTGATGAGCAGTGACAGGGTGAAGTAAGGCTCTACAGCCACTCAAATAAACCTTGAAACAATGATAAATAATCGGTTTAAAAATAATAACTTTCAAGCACTATGATGAAAAAAATATTAACACCTTTTTTAAAAACATAAAACAGTACAAAATATCACCAGCACAGAAATTCAAGAGTTAACAGCAAAACAGTGTTTCTTATTTGTGGGTGTGCGAGAGGTCCGAGGGCAGTATATGGCCTGAGAGACAACCCTGTGTTCTAAAAGATGACATAGTCTTAAGGAGAATCAAAACACCTGAGCAGTGGTCGAAATACCTAAAGCTTTTGCAACGTATTTAAAACAAAAGACCTTCTAAAGACAGCCAAAATACATACTCAGATGATGACAGGAAAACAGGATCAATAGCAGATGAGAGATAAACACATCCTTAAGAAGCTGTCAATAAAAAGAAGCACAATTTGGATTCATTGTTGTAGCAAAAGATACTTTGAAAAAATGTTTTAAAGCAATTAAGCAATTTTACAGAAATAGTCTGGGATTTTGTGCAAAGGGAGAGAGACTCCAGGCTTGCCTCATCTCCTAGAAGCATCCCATATTCTTAGATGTGACGTTGCCATGACAACCACAACTTGGTGACCTCGTTATTTCAACCTAATCCTGCTTTGAAATTATAGTTGCTCCACCCTTTTGCCTGGCTAGCCTGATAACATAATCATTGTAAATGAGGATGGAAAAACACAGCAGGATACCATTCCCCTAGTGACACGGGACTAGTCTCACCTTATCAGGGAAACAGACCAACAATTAAACTGCCCAAATCTAAAAGCCCAAAAGTAGATTTTTATTTTCATTGTTGTTGTTTTGTTCGCTGTTCTATTTGCAAAAAGAAATCTAATAGCTTGTCAGTGCAGGGATTCAGTTTTGAATGGGGGCTTTTGGGGAAATTCCCTTTAATTTAATTTAATATCTTTATCAGGAAATTAAGCAGTAATAAGGGGTAGTTCTCCTTAATTATGCATTTATTTTTACTAACAGCTGGAGTAAGATTTAGGATATACACAAAGAGTCAGGACAGAACTTGTTTAGCAAATCAGATTTGGGGTTTTAGGTTCAGGCTTGCCTTGCTCTGTTTAAACTGGTTTAAACAGTAACTATTACAAAATCTCAGCTGTAGACATGGTGGAAATACTTACTATATTTGCTCACATGTTACAGGAACATTACTGTAATTCTGCACTTATTAAACATGTGGACAATAATGGTACTGGTGCTGTCACAGATGTAAAGGAAACATTTTCTTATCTCCTTGGGGAGTTAATTCAATGTTTTCTATCTACATGGGACATATGAAAGCTAAAGGAGGAAGTGAAGCACATACCTTTAAAAGAACATAAATTTGGAGTTACTGGTATGTGATCCCACTGAAGTGCCATAGATTGCAGTTCACAAAATCAGGTTAGGACTGTTCTTACATACTTCTGTCTCCCTCCCTTTTCTGTCAGAACAGTCTAATTTCTCCTTTTCTTAGTGGTTGCATGTTTTAGTACATGAGGACAAATACTACCTTCGAGGTTTTGATATTGCCTAAGACTTCTTGAAAGAACACCACACATATTGAAGCAACTAAAATTGTAAATAATGGCAAGAAGATGACAAAAAGGAAGAAAGAGGAGTTACTTTGACGGAGAAGTACAGAGAACTATTCGCTTGCTCAGTACGGACACAAGACTTCTGTAATTATGGCTATTTGCAAAAGAGCAACACAAAGATTTCCTCAATTCTAAGTTTACGTGCCTCTGCCAGCAAAGGGGCTGAGTCAGCCTCTGAGGATATGAACCCATGATTCTAGAAAGAAATTCTACATTTTAACATTTGGAAAGTTGTAGTGCTAAACTGTAATTCCCAGCTTTCCTGTCACAATAGGGAAGGTGGGTGATGCCTTCTAAAATCAATAAGCAAGGACTCCATGCAGAAGCAAAGGTACTTATCAGGCACCCACAGATTTATTCAGTGACAAGCCAGGAAAACCTTTACCCAGCAAGTGCTTTATTCACAGTGTATCACAAGTGTGTTAGCAGTCATCATCTCTGAGGTAGCTGATTAAGTAGCAGGGAGAATAAAGTGATGATTTCTGGTAAGGCTTTACACAAAAAATCTTTTGAATCCTATGGCAGCAGTGCTTGGGGATAATTTTCCTGAATAACCAAAACAAACCCCCCAAAGCGCTATAGCCACACATTGCAGGTACAACGTGATGAGCTGATGACTGAGCTCTGTGCCTTGATAATACGTTTGTGTTCAAAAGCATCTGCAACAGGCAGGGCTAAACCACCACTTGCCTCTGTTTGAAAACTTGCCACTCCCAGGTACAGAAAATGAAAACACTGACAGCTTACACAGTCACCTTCACATAGAATTACTACAAGGCATCTCAGGTAGAGAAAATCTAGCTTTTTTCCGCCAAAGAAAACACCAAAACAAACCCCCCACCAAGCAAACAAAAAAAAAAAGGGGGGGAGACCACCAAAATAAACAATTAGTTTCTTCCATGAAGGGACCTCCTAACATACCCTTGGCCTTCCTTCCCCTTCAAATGGGGCACTTTGCTGCCAATGGTCGACCATTAAATTATTAGAAGAGATGTGAGTGTAATCATTAGACATTTTCTTTCTTGAGCTGTTCAGCAGGGGTTAGAAATCAGTCTCTATTAAAATATTTTTCTTGAGCTCTACTGAATCCCAAGAGCAGAGAACAGACATGAGTAGGAGATGTTTTTACAGCACTGCAGCAAAGGAAGCAGGTTTTCCTTCACTAAAAGGCCAAAGTTCATTTTCTTGGAATAGCAGCATACATTCCAAAATGGTGCCTCACATTTACCAAGAGCTATCAGGGAACAAGTGAACAAGATTTATGTCTAGATTCAAATTTAGTTCTCCTACATACAATAGTAAAAGGCCAGACCATTCAATACTTAATCAGGTTTGGAGTCTGATTTTTCCAGCCTTGCTTGAGATCACCATATATCGTGTGCAGGCTGATTAATCCTTCTGACTTCTGGTTCTAACACATGAACAGGAATCTAGAAGCCCCAAATGAAATTCCAAACCAAAAGTGTACTTTGACAATTGATTTTTGCATGTATAGTCTGACTTCTTAATCTATTACAACCTAGTTTGCAACACTCCTTTCAGAAAAAGGAATACATTTTCCCTGTACAGTTCGGGTCCTGGATTTGAACAGCAGTTAAAAATCATTCTGTATTCAAAACAGCTAACATAACAGGGGTGTGGGGGTGGGAAATTACTAACTCTTCTTTGTGTAGTTTAAAGTGGATTACATAGCAGACTTCTTGATGAATTTGTGGCACACAATGACTCCTTACCCCCCCTGCTATGGAATCCTTAGGTATGAGTTTTTATAGAAAATATAAAGTTCTTTCACAAAAATGATTTTCTGCGTTGTACAAATTTAAAACAGAATTAGGAACAAAGCTCAGCTTCTCTCCTAGATCAGTAGTGACATCTAGTGACCAAGGACTAAAGGAACCACGCTCGAAGAGGAACGGCTTTGCACTGGGCTGGATTACATTACAAAAACTGCAGGGTGTGGCAGGAGGACAGAAACCAAATAAATACTGACATTAACTATAGGGTGATTTAAATGTACACAGAAACGCTACATCTGCTTTATAAACCAAATCAAAAAGAAAGGAAGGGATGTTTTCATAATCAGGAAGAAACCATTTAGACAAGTAGAGTGTAACTGCTCAGTGAAACCTGGGAAGGCTCTGGGGCAGAACATTCCCACCCATAAATGATGTTCACAGGACATGGAACAATCTCTAGTTCTGAAAATCTCCTGTTCCCATCTCATCCAAACAGGATAACTATCAGAACAGAGTGCAACTGCTCCTAATTCTTGTCCAAGTTCTTGCTCACATAGATAAGCCTCACCAACATAGATGTATTACAGTAAGTTATTCCATTAACTGCACCAGAGCAGATCTCTCTCTATCTGGACTTACTACTCTAGAATAACATTTATTTGGTTACTGTTCATTACCTGGATCAACAACTTGAGGTTGTAGGGCACTGCTAAAACTGCAGTCTTCTCACAGGCCTTGCCCTGCACTGGTTATATATTCTATATTATATGACTAGGGAAGAGCTACATGTATGTTCCACAAATTGGTGGCCAGCTCCAACTTCTAAGTCACCTTTACTTTGTGACATGCAATCCACATAACAACCTTTTCCCAAGGGGTGGTAACACAGAAACTTGGCAAGGTGCTGTAATGCTGACCACAGAATCACAGAATATGCTGCGTTGGGAGGAACCTACAGGGATCATTGAGTCCAACCCTTAGTCCTGCACAGAACCATCCCCAAGAGCCACACCACGTGCCTGAAAGTATCATCCAAATGCTTCTTGAACTCTGTCAGGCTTGAGTGTTATGGAAGCAGGCTTTGCTCCTGGGGGAAAGGATGCTACATTCTTCCAGAAAAATGCTCTGTGCTGAACTTGAAATATCAAAAGTTAAAAAGATGCCCAGGAGTTATGAGAGTATCCAGAGGAAGAGATTAATCAAAATAGAAAAAAAAAGAATTTAAGGAAGAAAAATCTGGGCAAACTCCATGGTAGAAGAGATTAGCAGAAGATGTACATTCTAGATCAAAAGACAAATGCACAATTCCAAAGTCAAGCCACTAATTCCTTCTGCAATATATCTGAGATTATACTTCTGATGGAAGAAATATTTCTTTTTAGTATCATAGGAACAAGTGGACATTCAAACTTTCAACAGCCTCCCTTATCTTCACTTCGTATTCATTTCACAGAGAAAGTGACTCCAAGACACAACACAGTAGAGACTCAGGGTTGTCATGTCCAAACTGGAGAAACCACTTTGATTTGTGCAAGGATGCATGCACAAAACACCTAATATCACAGATGGTTAAAGTAGCTGATAAAGAACTTGGGTGGAAAGAGAGACATCCATGACCAGCAACAAAGAGGTCATGAACCATACAGCCAGAAAAAGCCATACATGTTCTGGGAGTTTTCAAGACAGATGCACTAGAAAAAGTGTTCAGAAAAACAAAATAATGCTACTTTGGTAGAAAATTTCTGAGATAAGGAGTAGCGCAGACTGATGACAGTGAATGTTTAAGAATTTTGTCTTACCAAAAGATGATAGCTGCAGCTTCAACTGATAAAAAACACATCCTGCACCATGGCAGTGTCACAAATGTGTGTGTTGTTCCATCCAAAAATAAATCCAGCTGTTACTTTTGGTCTCTACAAGCAATTTGCCCCATATCCCATGAGACTTCACTAGTGGTCCTATTTGTGCAACAACCTAGTATGAGATCCCTCAGAGAAAGAGAAAAAAATTCCAACGGAGACCAAATGATTATCCCAACCAAATAACCCTGGAAAAGTAATCAAAACAAGCCACATTGCACCAAGATCAGAGAAAGGAAAAGGTCGCATGTTTCACCCATTACAGTTTTTTCACTGCCAGCAAGATAACTGATGAGACTAACCAGTTATCCTGCAATGTTTTGTACAGAATATAGGTAAGTTTGAAGGGGAACAGAAGTTTTTGTTGACACAATCTATTGGCAAGACAGTAGCTACTTTTAGATGAAGAAACAGCATAGACTTCTGAACTCTGGAAAACTGTTCTCTGTGTGACTGGTCTTTGATAAGCAGCTTTCACCCTGGCCCTGAGTCTGTGTAGTACTACTAAGACATCCATGGAAAGTGAAATATAGCCATTGTTTGACCTTTGTGAAATTTCTAAGTGAGAATCACTGCTGGAAAATCTTTAGGGATCCACAAAAAGGAAAAACAGTGACAACCATTGTCTTAAATTGGCAGTTTTGTTCCTTTCTCTAATGTGGGCTGACTGTGGCCTTACAGAAAGTTCAGTAGGACATGTTTGACATTAAAATAATCACCTCTCTTATTTATATCTTAAGTTTAAATGATCTTAATTTTAACTTTCATTAAGATTTGTCTTCTTCTTCATGTAGTATCTTTCTTTATAAATAGTGAAAGGATGGTCAATATTCACAGCATAATTTATGCATTTGCTAATCACTGTAGATTACATCTGAATTAAGGTGATCACACACTTGTTAGCTCTAATTACAACAGAAAAATCATTAATCATAAATTTATATTCCAAAATAGGTATTGTAGGTATTAAATAGATGTTTAGCTTATTGCTGTACCACTCCTGTGATATGAGTGTGAACACCCTAAATATCCCAAGGTCACAAAAATGTCTGCCATGCCTTTGCTATTTTTCCTTTTTGTGATCTGAAATTCTGAATTGCAAAGCAAACCAGGTGCATGTGCACTAGCGAGAGAGATTCTCTTAGTGTTTCATAATATGAAATGTAAATATTTTAACAAGATATCCCTCGTCTCCATGTAAAACGTTCCCCCAAACTTCAGCTTTTCCCCAAAATGAAATAGAACATTAAGATTCAATAATATAACCTTATAATAGATCTATTATTTCTTTGCATCAACCCCTAGATTCTTTCCTAGGTGTTTTTTTGCCTAATGATCTTACCAGTAGGTTCAACATAATTGAGTGTAATGCACTGAAAATACACTCAATTTATACTGAATTTGTTGATAAGGAGTGCAGGCCTGTTAAAACTGACAAAACTGACAAGTTCTCTACTACTTCTTATTTTATTGCTCTTTTGGTTTGACATGTGGCTGTGAAAGCAAAAAAACTTTATTTCTTGCTGGTTGAAAAGAAAGGTCATGCTCAGGAATACATTTCATTAATCACGATTCAGACTCTTTTATCAGTTTTCCTCTTTGATGAAAATTCCAATTTGTTAATGGTATCTCAGGTACAAAGGTAAAATTAAAAATATTTCATGGAGTTCTAGAGAATATCACTGAGCAACTAAGGTAAGAACTCTATTTTTATAGCAAGGAGGTGAGGTTTTCTTAAAAACATTTTCTGGGAGATACAGGAGCAGCAGAAACAACAACAAAAAATTCATGCTTTTGTTTTAGTGGTGTAATCATTGCTAGACCCAGTGCTAAAAGCAGGGATTGTTGCCCATATTTTTTTTGCTGATAAGCCACTAAAAAGTCTAGTTCACCATATGACCCCAAAGCAGCTGCTCTGGCAGCAGCAGTGATGCAGCGGAGGGTAGGCATGAAGAACTGTGAACAAAAAGCCAAGAAGGATGATGATACATTGCCTAAATCCAAACTTCAAGACCATATTTCTAAGCAGCGATATTCTAAAAAGCAAGTCTGTGGTAACTTTAGTTACTGCGACCACTGCAAGACTTTATGGGACTAGACTAAGAACCATATATATCCAAAAAGATATTTGGTGATCTGTTTTGACAAATAGTCCTGTAAGGAGTTATGTCAGCACAGTGAGGGAATTAAATTTGGGCAGAAATGACTGAATAGATGAAGGGAAGGAAATGCTTAAGCCCATTTAACAACTAACAGAACTGCCCTCCCTGATGCCATCTGTGTTTCCAGGGCCATATCAAGCTATATCCAACACGGTCTGTCCCAGCTCTCACAAACAATTCAAAAAGCTCTTAACTTATTAAAAGATGTTAAATATTAATAATCTACTAAAAGGTTTGAATGTTATGTACGACACAAAAAAATACAACTTAACTAATGCATAAGTATCTATGCAATAATTTAGGCTCCCAGTGTAACATATTCAAGGCTCTGTCTATGTATTACACAGGTCAAAAAATTATTGTACCAATTGGAAAACAAGGAACTTCAAAATTGAAAAAGCTGCTTTGTACATTACAACTACAATGAAGATATTAAATATATAAATTCTGTCCATGCACCCTTTTTTATACCTGATCCTCCTCAGCCCTTTTCCAGTCCAACCAGAATCAGGACCATACACTTTCTCTCCCAACCTGAATCCTTACACTTGTCTTAAAAGAGTCTAAGATTGATTGTTTACTCAAAGTCATCAGCAGGAGTGCATGTGAAAACCTTCAAGACAGAAGTTATTTAGTAGTTCTTTAGTAGCCCAACCCTTTCTTTAGCAGTCCCCTTCCAGCCCCATTCCAACCAGATCTCTTGGCTTGAGTTGATTTTGCCCAGCCTAAAATAGGGACAGACTTTCAAGACTGACACTAGTGTCTCATATCTGGCAAAATCTGAATGTTCAACATTTACTTAGAGGAAACCAATGTACCAAGACCTCTCAGATAATTAGGGCTTTGCTCACAGGCCTTCTCTTAGCACTAACACAATCTTTAACTTTACATGGGGAAAAGAAAAATTGTCACAAATTTTCAGACTTTTAGAATAACTTACCATGTTCTTCAAGGAATCCTGGCTGGACACGACCACTTTTGAGTAAATTATGCCTGCAAATCCACTAGAAAGGTTTTAGAATGAACTGCTGCCAGCTTATCAGCAGATCTGCTTTCCACTAATTTTAAAACAAAGCACCTGTGCGTAGTTAACCACTCACAATCAAATCTTGAACAAGGTCTGTTAGTGGTCTGCTTCCCCATTAACATAATTTGTAAGTAATATTTTTGCCTACAAGAAACATCATGAAGAAACCACAAAGTTGCCTCCAATTTTAAATTAGGAGCTACTTCTGTGATTAGTTTAAATAGTTTCACATGAGTGAGGTGTGGTCAGACATATGGCTGTCTACAGAGACCTGAAGATGAGTGAACCTTTTTCTTCCTCTGCAAGATCAAGGTCTCTCCTTCCAGCTGCAGTTCAGTTTGCATTCCATTCCTTCCTCTCTCCTAAACCAGATTGCAACATGCTACTCCTGTCCCCTCGAACTGCAGCTTCTACAGCTGTTCTCCTACAACTCTCGCATGCAACAAAAGGTGCTTGTGCTTCTCACAACTGCCATGGCCCTGGGGCTGTTTGGATTAAGGAAAATTCTGATTCTGTGGTTAGCAGCTGGTTATGTCACTGTGATCCACTCAGGTAGCTCAGGAAATAGGGAGTCCTCTGGCTTGTAACCCTCAGATTTAAATATTTTAGGATGGAGGGTAAATTTGGTTCCTGATCCTGCACTTTGTTCTGTTTTTCAGAGCGATAAAATACCTGATGAACTAAAAAATGTGGACTTTTGTATATCTGCTTCTAGTACTGTTTTGGTCCCAGCTCATTTGTGAAGTATTTTACATAAATTCCAGTTCTTGGAGTTTTTACAATTTGTGTCCACCCTAAACACAATCAAGTACATTGAGAGACGTACAGGATAAAAAAAAGAAATGCAGAAGATGGAAATAAAACTATTATTAAAAAGCAAAGGCAGCTGAAAATTTGAAATTAACACAATATTTTTCAAAATATCATAATATTTTCTATTTAAATTATTGGTTTGTGTTCTTTTATATTTTTCAATTTCCTCTTCAAGTATGATGAATATAGATTTGTTCCAGAGAAATGTACCCACAGGAGCACTACATTTAATTTTATCCTTCTTACTCTGCTAAAAATGTTTGTATTCTTTAGTCCTTTCTGGTTTTTGACTCCTGGGGAATGAGACACACACAACCTCACATGAAACAGGAAGTCCTCCTTGGGCTATTTATACAGTATGGAACACAAGTGCCTCCTAAAACTGCAGCTGTGTGGCAGCCAAGCAGTGCAATAGTTTAATGCAATTTAGTCAAGAACAGCTAAAGGAAAAACCTGACTTAGGAAAAATTAGAGACAGACTCCAGCTTTGCTCATTAAGGTTCGTGTGCCTGAATGACTGCCTTAGCGTGGTGTACTCCTTTCCAAGTCCTGAATTTCATGCCTCTTATTCTTTCTAAAGCTGACTTCAATTTTAGACAGCATCCATCTAGAATGACTCGTATGTTTTTAATTTCTTCTTTGAATACAGAATTTAAACAACCAGGTTTGGCTGTGTGGCTTTAATTAGAAACAGATAAAAAGATTTTAAAAAGAAAAGTAGGTATGCCCAGTGCACCAAAGTCAACCTGTATTCATTTACTCCTCGTTTTTTTCTGTTACATACAACAGGATAATTTAGCACTCAGCTTTTTGAAAGACTTGAAGGAAAAAAGAAATAATAAGAGCACTAAGGATACTGAAGTCCCATATCAACTCTTTTACAGAAATCTTATATTAACAGAGAGAGTCAAACGAAGTTTGCTGTCTGCTGCAAATGAACTGAAGTTGGAAATGAGTCCAAGGTAACTGGTAGATAAGTAAAGTACCAAAGATTTCAAGAAGAGGAGCTTGACTGCTGTGGTATTATCTAAGGCTCTTTTAATGCCCTAATTCGTTCTTTATTCTTCACTACGAGGAGGCAAGATTGATTTATTACTATAGTGTTAACACCATTTTAGAATTTCAATTTATTGCAACAGAACAAGGTAAGCTGTTTGAAAAAAATTGAACTCTCTCTACAAATAAAAACCTTGAGATCTTTAGATCTGATATTGGGGCCTCCTACTTTCTAAAATCTTGGATTCTTAGTCTTACCGTTGTAATAAAACTCCTCGAACAGGCACAACTGACATGAATAGTAGGATTAGGTCTACAAGGAAAATTACTCCTGAATTCAGTCCACTTGGTAAAAAACCAGCGTTGTAAAAACTAAGGACACATTATGCTTCTGCCTAAGTTCAACTCAGAATATGTGCATTAAACTAGCATATAAAACTTTCTATTTTGGGATCCTCATTTAAATATAACTGGGCCTAAAATTGGTCATTAATGTGTTAGAAATTGAAGTCTCATCAAATTCGTAGCTTTGTCCATGTCAACTGGCACTCTGCTGTTGAGCTCTGTAGAATCAGGATTTCATCCAAGACATTACAATCTAAAACAAGTTCTGAGAAGTTTTAGCTGCCCTATTTATCATAACATGGTTTCATCTTAAAAATAAAAAGGTGAGGTTATATACCGGTTATGGTATTTTTCACTGGTAATAATTTTTATTATTGTGTTTATCTATAACTGTTGAATCAAACAACAATTACAGAGGTAGAGACTCCAGGCTTGCAGACTGTCATCTCTGTTGGATAAGAGACTAAGATTCACATTACATTCAAAAAATAGAGAGAAGGAAAAGAAAAAGACCTCCTCTGTTCCTGCCAATGTGCTTAGGACAAGGAAGTAACTTCCTTCCCATCATGAAAGTAACAACCACCAAATAAGAGCAAATAGCCTCCAACATTTTTCCAAGAGTCAAAAGCATCAATTAATCCACATCCAGATGTCAAATCTGTCTTCTCCACTTGTGACAATTTCTACTATAGAGTTTTGTGTTAGTCAAACAAGACAGATACAGCAGAACAAAACCTCAGGCACAGCATGGAGAAATGGAAAGAAGAATCTGGAATAACTACTGAATATATTATAGTAGGGCCTCTGCATCCAAAACCTTGTCAATATTTCACCCACACACTTGCCAAGGCATCAGCAGGTTGAATAGAATATATTATCTTCCTTTACAAACCTTACCTATGGTACTCAGTATTAAATAGAAATTTTTCTTTTTAAAACATGGTGTCAGCAGAAGGACTACCAAAAACTGGCAAACTGAAATATCTGCATGTTACATGAACTGTTCACTAAGCCAGAGAGGAGGGAATCAAAATAAAGTTGAGAGTCCAGTTTCAGTAAAGAATTCAGAGCTCAAATACTGAGTGAAATAGAAAATCTCAGGCATGATTATACAAATATCAGCTAATGCAACAATTAGCATCTTTCAGATAGCTGTATCAGAACTTTTATGCATCAAAGAAAGTAGAGGCAAGGACAACAGATGATCAGCAGCTAACAGTGCCCTTAAAGTCCTCTTTGCCTTAGTTTACAGGAATTTTTAAAGTAAAATCATTATAAAAGGAATCCTGTGATCTTGAACAGAGATACTTATTGCTCTTTTGTATAGTATGGGGTCAAGCAAATTGCTGATGCTACAGAAATAGCCAGTGATTTCTTCTTTTTTTTTTTTTTCTGGTTCTCAGTGTATTTCTATGGATTTATAAGTTAAATCAAAATTTTCTCCAAAATAGTTTGTGGGTAAGTATTGATGTCCAGGTTTGCCTTTACACTGCCACACACAAACATGTGAACATGTTACAATTCACATACAGATGTTTGTTTTGCTCAGCCATCTGCTCCATCTGAAACACAAAAGAGATCACAGAAAATGAACTCCCACTCAAACTCTCTTTCTGAATACACAAACAACTGGGTTCTCAGCAAAAAAAGTCTGTTGGTTTTCACGGTGTGTTGGAAAAGACTGAGCTTCGTGGCTGACTCAGAAAGTCGGGTCCCCAGTCTGAACAGTGTGGAATTTGGCAAGGTAATAATGAAGAAATGATGAGTGATTATGGGGTAAGGGAGCATACAGATCACTACAGAAAGAATTTTTTTTTCAGGATGGTGTTCTGAGTCTTTAATTTTTTTTACTCATTTATATTAAAGGTGTTTGGTAGTCAATGCAGAAAAGGAAGAGAACTTTAAAAGAATAAAGTTTGCAGTGGAATTTGTTAAGTGAAAGAAAAACTCAGCTACTTGGTGCAACTGGAGGACAGTGGAGGAAAGGGAAAAGAAGGTACAGCTGCTATAGTACTGTCAGAGAAATGGTTCTCATGAAAATGAAGAGATTTTGGCTGCCTGGAAATAGTGCTTATCCATTCCTGCCTCCTTATCATATATCTGCATGAAAAACTGTACCTTTATTTTTTTCCTGGTACTCACAGCTATCCAAGGTTGTTCCAATCTTTAGTCCTGAAAACTAAGTATTTTAGAATACCCTCAACCTAAAAACTGAGCAGGTCTAAATAGTTTACCTAGGGGATGATCTGATTCCCAAATAAATCAACATAAGTAGATTCAAATCTCACTGGAGAAGGCAATAGTAACACCTTGATCCAAGAGGTTTCACTACCACTGTTCACACTGTTTATATTGATATATATCCCTTCAAAAGTCCACACACCAGTCCAATTCTCACTACTGGTTTCACTTGGCTCTCACTACAACAGGTCATGTAGTCCAGCATTGCAATGGGTACAGATATAGCATAAGATCTGGCTTGAGGATGAAAACATTCCATTTTGTACTCTCTGAAGTTAAACAACCAGACAAAGCATGAAGTTTCCTGTTATTGAGCCAATCAAATTCATGTCCTAATATCTGTATTCAGGTTTTAAAGCAGAATCATTCTTGGGGACTAAAAGCCAACCTAGAAGAGATCAAGTAACAGAACCTTGCCTATTACTTTACATGTCAGGAAGGCCAAAGAAGCAAACAAAATCACAACAAGGACAAGATTTAAACCTGGATTTTCTGTGGAGGTATTCCTCCCTTAAGCTTCCAAATACAGAGATCTACCACATATACCATCCTACCTGATCTCCCTATATATTAAATAACAAGGAGACACCAAATGAGGAAATTTTGCTGGGGTTTTGGCTGGGTGGTTTGGTTTGCTTAAGGATGTCTGGTACTACAGCAAAAATATTTTTAATGGAAAAATGATGATAAACAAAATGGATTAAATATTTGCAGTAGAGTAAAACTAACATTTTAGCTGTAATATTACATCTGAAAAACGTTTCGGCATATTTGATACACACATGAGTCTGGAAGCTAAAAGTGAGAGTAAAAGGTGACACAAATAAGGTAATAATTTATAAATCTGTTAAAACTTCCGACATATACAACTATCTAGAATTACAGAGATATCCAAAGTGGCACCAAAATTCATCAGACCCTGGAAGCAGTTCAGCGATGCTATTAAGGTATAAATCTACTGAAGCTGACTTGTCTAATGCTGAGCAGAGCAGCTGTAATACAGGAGGAAAGCTAAGTCAGCCCAAGAGGACTAACCTACACCTACACTGCAGTACCACTTGTGTTTGCAGCAGCTCGTTTTGGTCTAGCTCATGAGCCCACGCACTGCCTTGTCCTGCACAGCACAGGAAAACAGAAATAGCCAAGACAAAGGAACAGATCTCTTAATGCCTTGAGATTTATACTCAATCCTATTGCTTGTGGGTGATTTTTCTATCTGACCCCCTGCACTATAAAAAGTCTTCATCTGGTACATGTGAAACTTTCAGCTTTTCTGTTGGTATGGCTGTGTTTTATCACAGTGAACAAGGTTTTATGAGCAAGCCCAGAGAATTAGGACACCGAAACTAAAGCAAGTTAGATTAATTCAAGTTCATGTTAAAGGGAAATGACAACACCTCTCCTACAGTCCTTTTGTTAGGTCACATTATTGACAATATGTTTCTACTGATGTCTTAGGCATGAATTAATGATGTTATACCACATACCCAAAGTAAAAAGCAAAACCACTCTCTAACAGGAGAAAAGAACATCCCCAGCTCTTTTTAACTGGGCACTGGTCTTGATACAGTCAGTAACAGCTGATATCATGGCATAAAAATCTTTAATAGATTGTGCTTCAAATACTCACCCTTGCTGATTCTTTTATTTCTGTATTTACCACTCAACATATATATACACACCTTGGACATTAACCACTAGGGGTTTCCACACAGACTAGTCATAAACACCCCTATTTTAGAAACACTGGTTCAATCACTGCCATCTTGCTTTCAGTTAATCTCATTCAAAATAAAACCACTTTCACTGCTAGATTTGATTTGATATATAAGCCTTTCAGACTCATTTGTGTTGTTACTCTCAATGCATTCTGTTCTAGCCTCTACCTGGGTGTAACCACACAAATTGATGCTGATGCTTAGTCAGTACATTGACAGGATTATTAGAGCTCTATTTTGTTGTCCACAATGAGCTCCCTCTTGTGCTTCTGGTGTTCTGTAATTAGGCCCGTTCAGACACACAGTTTGGTTATTATAGTTCATCAGCTTATAATGCATTATTCTAAATAGCTGCATTTTCATTCTTTTTTTTCTTTATTTTTTTGCTGTTAAATAAAAAATTAGATAATGGAAGAATTAAAAAGAATTACTCACCCTTCATCTCGATCTAACATAATGTTTATGGGCAGCAGGGAGAGCAGGAAGATGTTCTTGAGAAGAGAGGAACTTGAGCAGCTTTATAGGACAACAACCCAGGAAGAAATGACAAGCCAATACCCACATTTACTGTTTGTAAATCTGAGCATTGATTCTGCTTTCACAAGTGGCTTTCATCAAATGCAAATCAGAAGTCTGGCATCTGCTTGAGTAACCAGGCAGCCCTGTCCCCCTTTCAGGGGAACAAAAGCCATACAATCAAAGGGTTTTAAGAGGATGACAAACTTATTGTAAGCTAGAAAAGGTTAAAAGTCTGCCAGGGTTTAAATATACCTCTCAGAACTCCCAAGTATGGAAGCACTTCTGACCTTTATGCATATTCTTTTCTGTGAAATGTTTCTGTGTGTTTGAAACATAATAAAAAGTGACCAAACAAGAGAGACAAACTAGTTCCATGTCTTACTTCCCAAACGATTTTGAAAGCTTCAGAAAGCAAACTTAGAAGTTTTATTTGTTCTCAGCCTTCAAAAATCCTGCTTTGACCAACAGCACTCCAGCTGTTGTAATAGGGTCTACCTGTGCTCGCCTGCATCAGTGACAAATCTCCTCTGAAGATGGGTAACAACAGGAATTCACCCCAAACATTCTATTTCCTCTCTCAGAAATCTTAACTGAGAGTGGCACACCCTGGAAAATGCCTGAATCACATCTGGGTAGAGTAAAACATATTTTTAAATACATTGAAAATTCACTACTACTACTTACTTCAGTTAAAAGCCCACTTTCCCAGCAACAGGGTAAACCAGATTACTATTTCTACTGAAAATCTTACAGAAAAAAAGTCTACTACAGTATTTATTGTGAAAACAAAGTCTTTTGCTGTCTGGTTACAGCACAAAATAGGAATTTAAATAAAAATATAGTAAAACTTATCAGTGTGTCATTCTAATAGTCATAGTTTTCATTCATTTGGGAATAATCACAAAGCTTACCCCAAGATCTATGAAGCTAGAAACCAACATTCAAAGACTTGAAATGAGCCTGAAGTGTCAGTTGGATAATTTTTCATCTTTTTATTTAATGATTGGTTCTAGATTCCAAACTACAGAAAGAAATACCATCTCACACACAAGCTTGAGCTTTTTTTGTTAATGTCATTAATAACTAGCTGGAAAATAATTCAGTTACAGTCATGTCTGAAGGACCTGCTGCTTTGAAGGAACCACTCTTTATAATTATAAAAAATTAAATTCAAAAGAGGCCTTGGTTCTAATGTTTTGAATACAGTCTGACTGAACAACCTGTGATTTCTTCTGAAGGAGTCATAACTCACTCTGGTGTTTAGAGACAACTGTAAAGTGAAAGCTGGCAATTCTCTAAGGCAAACCAGAACAAAAGATTCAAAGCAATAAGAAAGATGTTTGGGGTCGGCTTTTTATGCAGTATTAACCACATAAACCAGATTATAAAACTCAGTGTCACAAAGCATCATGGAGCCTAGCAACATAAATAGAACTGAAATTAAATTGTATCAACTAAAGGAGAAATCTATTGATAATTATTGGACCTGAAGGTACAAGTGCAACCTCCGGGTCAGATTGACACACTAAAACCCACCGAGCTTACGCTATACTTTCTGTCTTTAATTCTATGTTTTCAGTACCTCACATGGGTAGATATCTTTGTTGGATTATCCAAGGTATTGATGCCTGCGATCTCGTACTCCTGTGAACAGAGACACACTGCAGACAAGTTAATGGAGAAAGATATAGGGTTTTATTAGAAGAAGCTTCCACGATCAAACCCAAGGGGGTCTGACTCCTAGATCAGGAAGTCTCAGGGTTTTTATACCCCTCATGGACATCCAATCATAAGTTCTCATTTCTCCCTAATGCCCACCCAAAAGTCCTGCCAATCTGCCCCTTCATCATGGAGGGGGGCAGATGGGCCTTCTCGGGCCTTCTCATTGTTTGTCTTCTGTTATCTTGCAGGTGGCTGCTGGAATATAGCTTGGCCTTGACTAAGCCTACAGTTTGTGGGAAAGAGGTTTTAATATTCAGACTTAAAATCAGGGTAACTGAACAGAGTCTATACGATTCTAAAACCTTCTAAAATTACATTAAATCACACTTCTAGGCATCAGTACAAACTAGCTTGAAACAACCAACCTTCTCCCTGAAGCATAGAATCTGGAGTTCAAGTAATCCAGATGGAAGGGATAAAATATCCCCAAACTGAAGCAACCACCAAACACAAAACAAAACAGGAATGATGACTTAAAAATTAAGGATTCAAGTAGAAATTCTCAAGTAAGAAACAGATTCTATTATAATTGTAAACATAGAAGATAAAAGGCTGCTTCAGCAAGGAGACATCACATAGAAGCAAAACATGAATGGTGATTGAGGGTCTAAGTATCCTGCATTCTGGCCATTACATCCCAAAGACTACCCTGTTTGCTGCCAGTGAGGATTTCTCCCAAACTCCAACTCCTTACAGGGAGTGAGAAGGCTGCAGAAAACCAAACAGAGGAAAAATTATGCCAGACTACAACAAATGAAATAAAGGAAGAGGTCAAAGCATCAGAAGTGGGAAAGCCAGGGAACTGGTGGGGGATGTAACACAGCATTCCAGCAACCCAGGCAGCTGATGGATGCTGCCAAGTGGTGGTCTCCCCAGAAACAGAGACAACACTGTCTCAAACAAGATAGCTGGACTCTGCACCCGACATTGAGCTGGCACTTCCATCTAACCCACTAAGTTCTTGAGGCAACGCGATGAGGAAAAGAAAAACAGAAGTTACACTGGGCTGGTTTTCAATACAGTATCTTGTGTTCATAGTTGGTCTACACCCACAGTAAGGCTTTCCCCACAAAGACCTTTGAGGTAAGTAACATCACAAAACCTTTCTCCTTCTAAAAGCAATGTCTGGATTCAGTCTATCTATTCAAATAAGACCCAGGTAAAATAAGAAATTCTGTGCTGAGTCATGTTCTGAATAATTTTTACCTACCTCACAATTCCTTTCAGCTGCAGATATTAGACAATGTCTCCTAAGAAAGCAGGCAAATAAAGTACTTTCTTATTAGTCCTGCAAATAAGTCACTTTCACAGGATCAGCCTTGCATAACTGGTTTTCATATAATACCATCATCTGCATAATAATTCGGTTTTGTAGACCCTTCCACAGTCACATAATGTAAAACAAGTGTCCGAGTATGCTATGCTTGCTTAAGACTGCTATCCTAGAATATCTGCAATAATGCAAATTGCAAAATAAAGATGATAGATTTTGCTAATGCTATGCAAAATGTAGACAGCCTAATTTGAAATATAGTATTAGTCTCTATTATGTTTATAAAAGATAGATCCACGTAATATGAGCATGGCACAGTGATAAAAATTAAATAATAATATAGACATTAAATTACTGTATTATTGTTTTCCACATAATCCTATGGTTTTAGCTAATCTCACTTGAAACTCCGACATATTATCAAACAATAGAAGCTGATTTTTTCTTGAAGTATGAGTCAATTTTTTTAAATTCTTAGTTTCTATGTCTCATTAAATAAATGGGATTCTTGTGTCTAAACAATGTTAGCTCTCTCTTTTAGGGCAGTACATAGGATAACACAGATGAAAGCTTGGAATATTCCTAGTCTCTTTAGTACTTTTAATCTTATTTCACTTTTACTTTACTATCAGAGCAGTACTAACGATAAGGTTTTCAAAGATATTTAAACACAAACATCAAATATTGAAACTGCATTAACTTCTCACCTTCCCTTCCATCGTTGCTTTCACTCTTTTCTTCTCCCATACACACAAACACATGGAAACACGTTCTCATACACACACAAAAAAGCACTGAAAATCAGAGAGAGTCAACATTTTTTATTGTAAAATTACAGAAATATACTCATAAATGTTAAGTTACCCTGGCTTGAAGTCTAAACATTCAACACATAATTTGTAACTTTAATCAACACATCTCATTTTGCTAATGCACACTGACTGGCTGCCTGAGTGCTAATGAGCATCCCTGAATGCTAATGGCTCTGAAACTCGATGGCCTCTGAGCATCACATGGATTATCTGAAACTTATTTGCATCTCAGTTTCCCAGCACCATTCAGCTTCACCTCTCTTTGACCTTGACATTTTATAAACCAAGGAGAACAGTTGGGTTATGAAAGAAAAGCCAAAACTGAACCAAAAAATGCAGGCAAGGATATATCCACCAAGGATATATTTGAAACAATTTACTGAGTCGAATATTGTCACACTAGAATGTGGTCATTGTAAGATATTAAACTTATCTCCCCTTTCTTTGACCTCTGATGCTTACAGAATATATGCTTAGGAATACAGTTGCTGTAACCAAGAAAGATTAAGGATATAAGTAAGACAAGGATTGTGAGAAGAGTTAATACCTTTTAGAACTAATTGATTTGCCAGCAATTAAAGATATTAAATATATCAGAAATTACTGCACATATTATTATGAAGTAATGTAATAATACATATATCACAAATTCAGCACAGTTGGGAAAGGTTTCAGGTACACAAGACCTTCTTCAAACCCTATCCTATGTATTACAAGCATATATTCCCTTTTCCCCAACCTACAGCATCTATTTGGTGACTGTCAGATATGGTCTGTAACCTTGCAAAAGCCCCACCACCCCGTTCTGTGAGCAGACATTGCATCAATGCCCCACTTCAAAAGGAAGCCTATACTCGAGGTATTACTTCAGTGCTATGCATGCCACAGCACTCTGCAGAAAGTCAGAAATATTTTCCCTGAAAGCTTTTTCTCTTTTTAAATGCTTTAAATAACTTTCCATGATATATTTTTTCTGTGAGGAAATGAATATCTACAAATATACTTATGTGCATATATCTATTTCTATATTTTCAGGAAAAGAATCTTTCTTGTGTGCTAAGAAACATGAAAATTATAATTGAAGGATATGATGCAAAGGTTATTTTAAAATAAACTGTGTTTCTACCCTTTATTACCCTCAGAGTAAACAGACACATCATGTTCACAGAATGCTCAGATGTTTCCAAGCTTGAAATACAGTGGAAGTACTTGATGTATTGTTAAAGTCAAAACCCAGGAGAGGCCATTAGATCATCAGGTTTTATCTCTGCAATGTGCAGTCCATTTTACCACCAAATTTAATATGGAATTCTTAAGCTGTGTTTGACTCAACATACCTCCCAAAAAGGTGTATGACTTTGATCTGACGACTTCGACTCATGGAATATCCACACCTTCTCTGTGTGTTTGTTTTGCAATGGTTCAATCACTTCTATTAAAAATTTTTTCCAGTGTTAATTTTCCAGTTTTTACTTCTAGATGATAGAACCTTTTGATATACAGAGAAACACAAAATTAAAGACCTGTACATTTCTTTTCCATCAATCTAAACACACTACCATTGGCTACCTTGTCCAACTTGTCCTTTTTCTTTTAATATTTACATTTTCTCCCTTCAGCTCTTCTGAATTTTGTCCAGCACTTCAAGATTTATTAAAATTGCCAGCATGCCAGATATTTTTTTCTTTAAAGACTGTTTGGTACAAATTATCTGCAACTCTAAAAGTGCTTATCCTTTAACGACTATCTATGCCCTGAAAAGTACTGTCTTATCCTCATGGAATGCAAACAGATGGCTTTCCAAGTACAGAACAGAAAGTCTTACTGAATATTTCTACATCTTCTATATAATTATTAATGATTAATTTATCTCCAGTTGGTACTGGATGTATAGCACATCCAGGATTTCTCTGACTCCTCATTATCATTATCTTTGGGTTTCTCCCCTGCTTTACTTGGATTCCTTACAAGTTCTCTAGATTTCCTATCTTCCAAATGACATACGCTGCTATTTATTTACCACAAACAACTATATAAAATTACATGTCCTACAAAAAGGCAGCTGACACCAAGAAACTGTCTCCAGAGACACTTACACAAAAATGAGGAGTTTTTGAGAAACTGAAGTTTCTCAAAGATGGAGCTCAGGGGACTGCACATTCTTCTGGGAGCACTCAAACTGGTGTCTAAACCAAATTATATCACTGTACAATCAGGAAGTCTACATTTAAAATGTTATGATTTAACTTCTATGAAACATAAGTTAGCAATAAAAATTTGGTGCAACAATTACATTGGACTTTATTCCATCTTAAACAAGGGTGAATGTGACATTTGTTACAGAGGGACTTTGCAATACCTAGTAGGTGCCAGCAATAGGAAGAATATATAAAGAAAAAGCTGTAGTGTAAGAAAGAGTCTAACCTTTTAGCATAGTTAAAGCTATATGAGTAACTTTATTAGAGAATTAGTTGTCCTGCGTGTATGCCAAACACTTTGCATAATTAATTTTCAAATACAAAACAGTCCATCACATGTTCAGAAAAAAAAAAATGACAATGAAAACATCATAATATACAAACTCTTTGTATCAGTAATAATCAAACAAACATAACAGCATCTTGGACTGATACACATGAAATTTTTTCAGGAGAACCCATTAATACTATTGGGAATTTATTACAGTAAAGCTTCTAAGCAGAATGGTAGAATAATGTTCCATAAAAAAAACTTCATCAGTTGATGTAATTTAATTTTGGAGTCTAAAACCATTGCATTCCTATCAATTGTCTTCTAATATAACATAAAAAAATATTAAGGAACTGAAAAAAAGTAAAAATGTAAACTTTGCTTAATTTTAAGACTTTCAAATAATTTGTTACTTAGTATGATATACAAAAATAGTCTTATCAGATATTTGAAGAACTTTGTGAAGTGTTAATTAGTTGACGACTTGAAGCAGCTTCTTATCTAATACGATAATATATTCTTCACTATTTCCCACTTCCCTGTAAGCTGCCTGGGTTTTACTGACATCAGGAAAGGCCCCACAGTGTAGGTGACTTTTGCAACCAGTTATGAGTTGCTGTGGTGGGTTATCTCAGGTGAACCAAGGACCTTGACAGCTACCTAATTCTCCACTACTTCTGACAACCCTCTCAAGACAGGCAAAAGTCAATTCTTCAGTGCCATGTTGCCCATGCTGTGTTATTCCAGCACATGTGAAAGAATCCCAGTAGGGTAGTGAAGTTATTCCAGGTAGAGTCCACAGGGACACAGGGCAATTCACTCTCCTCAGACCTGCTATTCCATGCTTTCTTCTGACCTCTATTTAACTTCAGCTCAATTCAGGTTCAAGTTTGGAGGTTTCCCTTCCACAGGTATAGCAGCTAAAAATTTTAAATGTTAAAAGAGACAAGGAAGAATTAGGAAAGTCAGTGGTATATCATAAGACTATTCAGCTGCCATGGGAATGTGGGAAAAGAGTGGCAGGGATTGCTTGTTTCCAGTTTATTCTGTGCTTCGATCAACCTTTGCATTTGCCACTAACATTTCTGTCATCTCCTGGTTCCAGCAGCCAACGTCATATGCTGCCTGCTGGAGGTATTTGAAGCAATGTAGCACAGGGCTATTCCACTCTGACCTGAACTGCAATGAAATTCTCAATTGCAGTGAGAGACTCTGTACTGATTGTCAGGGAAAGCAGTTCTTGTTCTAAATGTTTTATTATTCACAAAATAAAGCAGCAGCAATGATTTAATGTCCTCTGGAGTATGGACCCTCTCAATGTGACCAGAACCCCCTTCTGTGGGCCACATTTGGAACTAGAGCAGGAAACTGCTGCAGCCTGAACGAAATTGAAGAACTAAGCAAATGAGGTGCTAAAGCTAGATCAGGCCCACAAATTCTCCTTTTCCCCATATTTATAGCAAGATTACATGCTGCATCAGAGCTAAATTTCAACTCCTTAAATAACCCCGTTTTCTCAGTTTTCCACTTTTATTTAAATAAATATATATATTCTGTATATTTTATATGTAAGAAAGCTATTTTGAGAGTTTGATGTTCTTTAAATATATTTTCCCTTTTTTTTCTAAAAACATTCTTCTAATATAGAGAACCTACAGGCAAGAGTAAATTCAGACAGTTTCTAAGCTAAGTTCTGCCCAGGTTAGATATCTCTTGAGCTTTTGGGCTGTGTATACACTGCTTATTACAGTAGCCACCTAAATGTTGGTTTATAGTCACTTGAAATATTGTCTGTTTCTCATGAAAACACAGGAGACCACGCTTCACCTCTGACAAATGAAGCTTATCCTTTTATCATTAATCTCTAATAATGGCTTTAGAAGCTACTGCACAAATATCTGAAAATAACACCATATACCACATTTTAATCCTAGTTTAACACATCCTTTTACCAAGGAAGAGATATTCTAATAATTACTCTGTTAATTTTGTGATACACAGAAAAAAGGTGTTGTCTTTATTCAAAGCCTTCTCCTTTTCCACTTCAGACCTAACCCAGAATGAAGAACCTTGTCAAATCTCCAATGCAGTAATCCACTGACACACCAACCACTTCTGTGAAACATTACCCCACAACACTAACTTTACATTTGTTGTGTTAACCTATCACAGACTTTTTGAGCACTGGTGCCATGTTTGCACCCCGAGGGTAAGTGCATTAGAGGTATATCATGGTTAAAACTATTGCTTTAGCTGTTCAGTCTGTAAAGCGTAAAAGCTTTATTGCTACCAACTGCCTTCTTTTGTGCATGTTCATTCTACAGAATCATAACCTCATTGTTTAAATAAATCTTTGGAATACTTTGGCTGATTTTGACCTAACTTTTTAATTTTGAGTCATGTCTTATTAAAACAACAGGAAAAAATTTAGAAAATTTCTATATTTGAGCACTTAATGAAGTTCTACCATTTATAGAAATCACTATAAATTCCCATAAAGTCACAAATAGCAAAACGTTAATGAGATATAATCTCTTTTTCACAAAATTTTAAGGAAAGTTGTAAGATCACATTTCGATTGCAAAATGTTTTCATCACGTTGCTAGTTCATAACATGAATTACCTAAAAATGACAAGAGAGTTAGTTCTTAGCAGGAATGAAAGGGGACAAGTCAATCTCTTTTACACACAAACAAAAAATCTAGATCCAATTAAAGTTCTCTCAGCTACAGTTCTTAAAGACAAAAACTAATTTTTTCAGTTTTCACCAGGTATTTTTTCCCTTCCTTTCTCCAATGAAACAGGGAGATCATTAATTGTACAGTCAGCAGCTGAAACCAGTTAGTCTGACCTCAGATGTTGGTGATCACATCCCTTGTGCTCAGTAAACCCCAGACTACAAAAGTCATACCACTTTTCCTTTCTTACTAGGAATCAACAGTCAGGCCAGAACATTATTCCTAATACAAATATGCATTTTTAGTAAGACATACACCTCAGAATATTTTGATCCAAAATGCATGGCCCTATAAGGAAGGGAAGACAGAACATAAAAGCAATAATGAAAGCTAAGCATTATTTTTACTGATATGACTTTGCACATTCAAATTACCATGTCACAGATTTAACCAGTCATATCTCAGTGTATCAGAATCACAAAACAAGAACAATCCTCACTGTAATTTAATTTAAAAGAAGCATGAAAAGAAAGCTTTAGAAAATATCCATTCCGACCAAGATCAAGCCTACAAATTAGAAAAAGCAGTCTTGCTTCTCTGAAACAGTTAACCACTAAACAATTGCTAACCTACAGACTTTACAGCATGATATTCCATCAGGTCTCGTAATCAGATTAAGACTGATGTTAAGGACAGCCATTCAAACTGTAGGGTCTGGGATCATTCTGGGCTAATGGTGTAGAGAGAGGACAACAAGCAAGAGAGGGAAGAAAGCAAGAACAGCCCTAATAAATAACATTCAGAAGGGATTGACTATGTAGTGCATTGTCATGATGAATCAAACCCATCTATCATATGATCACTCTGCAGCTTTCTGTACAGCTGAGGGATTACATCTTTTGACTTACAGCTTATTTAAGGCAGTGCATTTCTGTGGATCCAAGCTTGACACTGATTTCTCAGCAACCTATGTGATATGGAAAGCCACTTCAGCTACAATATTGTAAAATGGGGTTTTGTCACATGGTATTTTACAAAATTCTCTTGGAAGAATGTGTGAGAGCTCTTTAAAATGCAAGATTCACCACAGGGGAAACAGTGGTTAGCTCTGTAAAGGAAAGAATGTCACATGGCTGAACACATTCTCTCATTATTCCCAGAAGCTAAAAAGTAGCTAGAGGCAGAAAACTGACAATAATTATATTGCCTAGAAACTGACAGCATACATAAATCTACTGTATTAAACCTTCACTCATTGATATACTTTCCAAAGCTCATTTCAGCTTTAGCCCAGAAGTAACACTGTGCAAGGCATTGCTCTTCAGTTTAAGGGAAATTGGAGTAAATTTTTCTTCCACGTACTGTGATAATTAATGTTTTGTGTGGTTGCTCTCTCTATCTGTGGCAAACTGAATTGCCATGATTTTTGACTGCAATTTTCTTCCTTAGTAGATTGTCAGTAATACATGAAATAGAAAGCAAGCGTGCTTAAAGGAAGAGTAATTCAGCCCTTGTTGAAATTGTTGTATTTACAGTGAAAGCCTGTAGTGATGACAAGACAGCTATTCAGTCCTGAACATCTGTTTATGTCAAATCAGAAGAGCAGAGTGCAAGCAATCTAGACCCAGCAGGACTGAACTAATTTTGACATAACACTGAAAAATCATAAATCAAAGGTACACCTAAGAGGGTAAAATAAAGGTTGGTGATGCTATAGGAAAAGTGTTAGCATGGGACTGGCAGGCTGGCACAAACATGCTCAAATAATTTTTCAAAGGCCACCAAATTAAAAGAACTTTTATTTATGCAGGTACCAAATCGAACCTGCACTATTACTGTTCCTTCAGACACTCACATAGCACATCACTGGTGGTTCCCCAGACTGAGCAGAAGAGCAGACAAGCCCACGTGGCAGACAAGGGAAAAAAAGTCAATTTTTAAACTTCCCATGTTTGTGAAATCAGCATTGCTGTTTTGCTGCCATTGCTTGAGTAAACATTGTACCTTTTATATATACTATTTAAACAGATTATAATTGCAATTAGAAGTTTGGAAAGATGTTCTATCAAATTTACTTATTACTTATGATGATTCTATGATTCTCAGATTTTTGTACAAGTTGTTATGGGTTTACTTGATTTTGGATGTCTAATTATTAATAAATAAATAATGACATTTCAAAGACAAAAAAAGTAATAAGAATTTTAGCACTTCTATAGCTACATCTACTGCCTATAGTACATTAACAAGTTAAAAATGCAATTTTTTGAGCGGGAAGATGAATGTTTTTTTATCCTCCAAGTTTCAGGCTACACTGTCTCCTTCAATTAATGTTAACAGATTTGAACTCTACTCGTTGTGCAGGGTTTTAGTGTTATTTGACCTCATAGTCTAGATGAAGAAAAAAAACCTGGAGTAGTTTCAGCAGGATATTTTCATGATTTCTACAGTGTGATACAGAATAACATACTGAGGGAAGGAAAAGGGAAAATATTGTTCAATAACAAGGGAGAGTGATAATAATATTGTCTCTCTTAAACTCAAATTTACCCTATCAGACAGTTAAAAAAAATCCTTGCACTTGCACCAATTAAACTAATTATTATGGACAGTTCCCTGATAAACTCTATTGTTTCAAAGTTTTCTAACATGCCAGCAATTAAATATTCAACCATGTATTACTTGCACATTGCCCACAGGTTGCGAAGAATAAGAAAATGCCATAAATATTTTTGTTTACTTTTCTTGAAATATATTATCCTAACTAAATATTTCAGGAAATTATTTTCTCCCTATCATACATGGAAAACTTTCTAAATTAAGTGTTTAGGGTAAAGGATTATTTTGGGTTATGCATGTACAGACTCCCAGCAAGGCCAGTTAAAGCTGTTTCTTTCTAACCCTGTAAAATACAGTGTTCCAACGTGATCCTTAGCAACTTAAAAGCTCTTGCTTTATAAGTACAGAAGTATTGTTTATGTCTAAATGAAGGGTAATGAAGAATCGTGATTCCCTGTGAAGAATCAGGACTTCCTGGTGCACTTCATTTGTTCTGTGACCATGTGCTCGACAGGCACAGCCTTGTTCATACTCTAAACTGTTGGAGGAGACCAGACCGGGAAAGAATTACAGGCGCCGGGCAGATGAGGACACGGAGGCCCGGGACCCCGGGCAGCGCGTGCCGCGACAAGATTGGGACCATGAGGCTTTCTGGATGGACACTGTACCCTTAAAAGATGGCTACGATCCAAGTTTCTTCTTCCCACAAACCCCTGGAATCCTTCCCACAGACCCTTGGAATTCTCCCACCGACCTCGTTCTCCCTATTGGTCCCTTCGCCGCTCCTCCCTTCCCTCCTCCCCTTTGTTTGCATGCACCCAATGGAGTGCGTGACTCCTCCCTGTCTCCTCCCCATCTCCCCCCCTCTTCCCCGCCCTCATCCGGGAACTTTGTGCTCGCCCCCTTATAAGCAAGCGCGCTCCATTAAAATCATGCTTTTCCTTGTGGACTCTCACCTGGTGTGGATCTATTCCATCCAGAGGGGTCGCCGGGCCAGGAGCGGGAAGAGCCGACCCTAGCTTCTAAGGGGCATGATCCTAGGGAGCGCCGCCACCTGCAGCTCGCCGCTTTCCTAGCCTTGCTCCTGGGAGCGTGAAAAACCCCTCCACTATATTAGTGGAATTATTAATCCACTGAGACTAAACAACTGTTTTCTGTTGTTGGCTGAATAGTGCCTGTTAAGTCTGGCTAAAGTCTCTCCTTTCCTATTCTAAAGTTTTTTGAAATTTAATATGAAACAGAGCTGTCCATACATAGATAAATTCATGTATCTACCACAAGAGAAGCTAAAAACATTCCTTTCTTAAGCAAATTGAGGGAAGACTCATAAGGGTGTGTAAGGTGGAAGGGGGAGGAAATTCTTATAGTGTAATGTGGACAAATCCTTTTTGTCTAGGGAGATTGTCCAAGAGGTTCTGCAGGCTGCCGTTGCAACAGTTTTCCCTTGGTTGTTGGGAAAGGAGGGAGCAGCTCCTGCTTCCCTAGCCCAGGGCATGCCGCGATGGGAGAGACAACACAACACTGCTGATGAGCCAAGGAGGAGCAGAAGCAATTGATTGAAGCGAGACACTCACTTATATAGAGTTGGGCGTGAAACTTTCTAGAACAAGGGGTGGTTCCTCAATCCTCATGGGACAAGAAGAGGATTGAGAAACGCACTAATCACAACACAGAAATAACCATAAAACAACCAATAGGAGACTGTGCATAACAGCCAATAGGGACACGACAAATTCAAATGGCGGGAAAAGAGCCCTAAGGGGATTATGGGAATAAGAACCTGGATGGGGATGACTAAGGGAAAAGGCATCTCGGATGCCATGGTAACTTTATTATAACTGCGTTATTAATGTTTAAATGTCCTTAAACAGTCACAACGATATCTTCTTTATTGTTTGCTGGTGCGGAGGCCTCCAGCCTGTCATAATCATCATAAATCCATTTTTTATAATAAGATTTCCATTGTTGGTAGCTTCGGTATTATCCCACAAGGTTCTACTCCACTGATCCATCCTACTTGAAAAAACAACCCCCCAATATCCACTGTCACCCATTCATTCCTTCCTTTTCTTTTTGTTAAGTTCCTTCGTACTGACTCTGCATAATCAAAAAGAAAACACAGTCAATGAGAAGACAAATGGTTTTAGAATCAGTGAAATAAAACCACATCTCAAGAAACTCCAGGGCAATGATCTGCAGTCTTGGCTGGATTATGGCTGACAGCACTGAACAGCAAGGAAGATGAGGTACATTCAGTGGAGACAAGTGTTGATCTTGCTGCCACTCAAACAATGTCAGTGATGGTGGTGATCGTGGAAAAGGCTCATGTAAACACTAGCAGGAGCACAAAGTATTAAAAAGGGATACATAGAGTTGGAACACGGGTTGATAGACCTTCAATACAGAGACAAGGACATATCATTTTGTCACTGGGTGAATATAAGGAAAATATTCTTTTATCTAGTATGGCTAAATTACTTTTTTTAAGTTGGCTGTAATTTGGCACAGTACTTCTATTATGAAAATAAAAATGTTTATTCAGTATTTTTGTTCTCTTTTATACTTGTCAGATTGCAAAGGCACATTATCTGAATATTTCATGCAATCTTTGGATTGCCAACGTTCAGACAAAGTGTGTTTTCAAAGACACAGTAGACTAGAAGAGCATTTGGATCCAATGTATTGACATTAATCAGGATCACTGTCTTCCTCCTATGCCATGAAGAGGGGAAAACACATCCTAAAGATGATTAATCTTTTAAAATAAAGAAGAAAACTATATTATAATTTTTTTCCAACAATTTCAAGCTATTTTTTTCAACTAGACGAAAAGATAAATTTCAGCACTTCTTGCTAAAACAGATGGTAATTTTTCCATCAATGTTTCTTACAGAAAACCAAATTTGGTTTAGTCACATTTACATTTCCATTGACTATTTGCATTTTTTACTGCATTTTCCCCATTTCCTCTTTTTTTATAAAGGAACAAAAAAAGTGTACAACAAAATTTCATCATATATACTTTTCTGTGTTTTATATGTGTTTACACACCAAAAACCTTATGTAGAAGTAAAGGAAGAGGAAAGGTTTTTCCTTATCTGAAAGAACTTTTGAAAGCTGCTGGATAGTTTAATGTAATATACATAAAAATAAAGTATCTTTTCTCTAATTTCACAAAATGCACTTATAATCTATTTACTACTTTAAGTCAGCTTGAATCTCTTCATTACAATCTTAACTATAAAAAAGAGGAGAATTTCATTCCATTAGTGCTAAAATAATCTAAACTGGCTAGTAATTTTGCCTTAAATCAAGCCTTTTAGACATTACAAAGTATTAAATTACCTTTTCTTCTCTCTAAATGAGCTTTTTAAAAGCATCTGATCCTACTCACGACTTTTCTTTCTCTCTTTCTTAAAATAGGCTGTTTTGCAATTCCTTTAAAAAGAGAACTTGCTTTGGTAGATCAAGTTAACCACTGAACATAATTGCAAAAAAGAGATATCCAAACCAGAACATCCACTGTGCATTTGAGATAAACAAACAAATCTTCAAAATAAAACTTGAAACTTTTTGTGTCAATTTGTGTGCATGGATCCATCTCCCTTTTGAAATCTTTCAGGACTTGTGGGACTCTGCCATTATGTTAATATCATTTAGAAAGTGACTCTTTATATGAAAATTAGTGGTTTTATTTTTGTACTGGGACCAGAACAATCCTGCTAAAAGATCTGATTTAATTCTTGTCAAAGACTTCTTGTCTCAGGCTTGGACTTCTAAGATACCTCTGCAGCAAACTTCTTGCTTTGGTTCCCATATAGATAACCAGTGAAACTTCAGTCATTAATTATTTCTTTGAGATACAGTATATTCATCTTACTGTAAACAAATTAAGTTCCCACTTCACCCTTAACTCAGCATCCCAGTCCCTGATTTTGCATCTCCCCATATTTTTACTAACATAATATGTAAATTGGTGTCTTGGGATTTTTAATTGATAAATACCTGCTTATAGGGTGACATCTGATCATTTCCAGATTAAATCCATCATTTCCTTGTGCTGTGTGGTTGTTCCTGCCCACAGCTGGGGATTGGAACTGGATGGACTTTAATGTCCCTTCCAATCCAAACCATTGCATGATCCTACGAAAGCCCATTTTAGTCATGAGTAACTAAACAAGTAACAAGTACTCTTAGAGGAATCCCATAGGTTAGGGCTCTAGAAGATAACAGGGCTCAAGAAGAGCTGGTCAGTATTCAAACGTCACTTCCTCAGAGCTCAAGACCAGTGTATCCCCATGTGCAAGAAATCAAGCAATGGGGGCAGGATACCTGCATGGATGAGCAGAGTGCTTCTTGCAAATCTCAAAGGAAGAAAGAAATTTATGGGATGTAGAAGAAAGGACAGGCCATCAGGAAGAACTATAGGAACGTTGTCAGAGTATGCAGGGATGCAATGAGGAAGGCCAAGGTCCACTTGGAATTGAGTCTGGCAAAGGATATCAAGGACAACAAGAAGGGCTTGTACAAGTACATCAGCAGCAAAAGGAAGACTAGGGAAAATGAGGGGCTGCTGCTGAATCAAAAGGGTGTCCTGGTGATGGAAGACACAGAGAAGGTGGAATTGCTGAATTCCTTCCTTGCCTCAGTCTTTACTGGTAAGGGCAGCCCTCAGGAGTCTCAGACTTGGGAGGTAAGAGAGGAATGCTGGGGAAAGGAAGACTTCCCCTTGGTCATAGAGGGTTGGATCAGAGATCAGCTAGACAGATTTGACACTCATGAATCCATGGGCCCTGACAGGACGCACCTATGGCTGCTGAGGGAGCTGGTAGATGGTTTTGTTAAGCCACCCTCCATCATCTTTGAAAATTTATGGACAACAGAAGAGGTGCCTGACGACTGGAGGAATTCCAATGTTACTCCCATCTTCGAGAAGGGCAAGAAGGAGGACTTGGAAAAACTACCAGCCAGTCAGCCTCATCTCCATACTTGGAAAGGTGATGGAACAGATGACTCTAGAGGTCCTCACCAAGCATGTAAGAGAAAAGAAAGTCATCAGGAGTAGTCAGCATGGATTCATCAAGAGGAAATCTTGCCTGATCAATCTCACAGCCTTTTATGATGACATGGCAGGATGGGTCATTGAACAGAGAGCACTGGAGGTTGTCTGCCTTGACTTCAGCAAGGTTTTTGACACTGTCTCCCCTAACATCCTCATGGGTAAGCTCAGGAAATGTGGGTTAGATGAATGGACAGTGAGGTGGATCAAGAACTGGCTGAATGGCAGAGCTCAGAGGGTCATTGAAAGTATAGAAAAGCCTTCTGGAAGATTTCACTGTGAGGAGATTAGGGGGTTTCACTCAGAGAAGCTTTCCTGCCTGGAATGAGGCATCTTTCCCAGAGACAGTTTTAGATGTTTCTCCTCCTGCATTCCAGAGAAGTTGACTCCCTGGGTATGAGAGAAGATAAGTTCTTGCAGACATGTCTGAAGGCCCTGCAGTGTTGGGGAGCTGGGGACGATAAAGCCCTGAGAAGAACAGAGCATATCTTTCCTAGGACCGGTGCAGCTTCGTGTTGAGATGTTAAGTGTTCTCAGATTTGGAAATAAATTCTCCTAAATCCTTCTACTGCCTGGTATTTTGAGTGTATCTCCATGCATTTAAACCCTTACGGCCATGATCAGCAGAGAAGAATGCAGTGGGAACACTGTAGTTGGTGGCATTCCCCAGAGATCAGTACTGGGTCCAGCCTTATTCAACTTGTTTGACAAGGGACGGAAGAAGGTGTAGAATGTACCCCCATCAAGTGTGCTGATGATACCAAACTGGAGGAGTGACTGATACACCTGAAGGTTGTGCTGCCATTCAGGGGGACCTTGACAGGCTGGAGAGTTCAGTGGAGAGAAACCCAATGAGGTTCAACAAGGGTACGTGTAGGGTCCTGCACCTGGGGAGGAATAACCCCAAGCAACAGTGCAGTCTGGGGGCTGACCTACTAGAAATCAGATCTGCTGAGAAGGACCTGGGAGTACTGATGGATGACAACTTGAGTATGAGCCAGTAGTGTGCCCTTGTAGGGCCAGGAGGGCTGATGGTATCCTGGAGTGCACTGGGAAGAGTGTGGCCAGCAGGTGGGAGGTGATCCTTCACCTCTTCTTGGCCCAGCTGACACAACATCTGGAGTATTGTGTTCAATTCTGCTCTCCACAGTTCAAGAAAGACACGGAACTACTGGAGAGGGTCCAATTGAGGCCATAAAGATGATGAGGCGTCTGAAGCATCACTCTTACAAGGAAAGATGCAGGAGCTGGGCCTGTTTAGTCAAGAGAAGAGAAGACTGAGAGAGGATCTCATTAATGCATAAAAATATCTCAAAGGCAGGTGCCAAGAGGATGGTGCCAGACTCTTCAGTTGTGTCCAGTGATAGGATAAGGAGCAATGGCCCTAAACTAAGATACAGAATGTTCCACCTCAACCTGAGGAAGAACTTCTTTACACTGAGGGTGGCAGAGCACTGGAACAGGCTGCCTAGGGAGGTTGTGGAGTCTCCCTCTCTGGAGGCATTCAAATCTCACCAGGGCGAGTTCCTGTGTCACCTGCGCTAGGTGTCCCTGCCTTAGCAGGGGAGTTGGACTGGCCTCTTCCAGCCCTAACAATTCTGTGATTCTGTGAAGGCAATGAAAAATTTTAGTTTCTCATGGACTATCCATATAGGATTTGACCTCTCTGAATTGTTTCAAGAAGGTTTATAGTCAAAACTGTGTCCATGGGAATATTACA
Organism: Sakesphorus luctuosus; assembly: GCA_013396695.1. NCBI lineage: Eukaryota > Metazoa > Chordata > Aves > Passeriformes > Thamnophilidae > Sakesphorus > Sakesphorus luctuosus. Next base: position 186,041 of record VWZD01001162.1, on the reverse strand, counting down.
AAGTACACCTATATCTAAAACTACATGGTGGAACAGTGAAGCCCTGCAAGTCTCTAAGAAAAGAAGTCAAAGATGAGCTAAAGATGATCTATCCGCCACCAGTCCTATCCTTTCCCATCAAGCAGCTTTTTGAGAAAATTAATCTGGAACAAGATAGGAAGCTACTGTTGTACACTATGAAACAAGATTGGTGCTAGTTGACCATTAAACTGAAGAGCTGTTGATGGTGCCTTCTGCACTCCTCTAATTCATTGCATCCTCAAAATCATCCTGTCTTCACACTAGCACTCCTCCTGTTCACCTGCAGAGACAATGAGCAAGATTTTCATCTCATTAAGTAAATATGAAGGCTGTTTGGAACTGTGGTTTTGTCAACCAAGCAATTTCATTTCTATTCATATGCTTTAGGGATCTCACTTTGAGGGGGAATAAAGGCTTAGAAGGCTGTGCTAGAGAGCAATTTTAGGCAATAATTTACATTTATCTGTGTCTGATGAGGCTGCGCACGGCAGGGACAAGAAAATATTGTTGCTTGTCTCTCAGGCTATTGATAACAGGAGGAATGGTTTAAAAATTACCAGTAAAGTAACAGAACAGCCCCTGGCTTTAAGGACTAGAGGTGGGGAACTTAGACACACTTCACCTGTGATCAAAGTGAAACGGTTCTCTTCACAACTGTAAGACATCATTCAGAATACCAGCAACAGCTGATCTATTACATGGAGAAATGCAAGAACATCTGCTAAATAATGGATTTTTCGAAGTACTGAAGCTTTTCTTTTCTTCTGTGTTTTTGTTTGTTTGTTTGTTTGTTTTCCTGGATCTTATCTTCTGACCTTAGAAAAGCAACCAGTTCAACCAGTGTCCTTGTTGAGGAGAAGACCTGCTATGCAAATACAATACAGCTGTTTACTCCACGGGCACAGCAGACATGCTGTTACAATCAGATACTGCGTGAGCAGCAACAACATACTGCAGGAACAGAAATAACATAGAAGTGACATAAAGTAATTTACAAGTCTGAGTGGTCTACAAGTTCTTCCACAGACATCTTCAACCTAATAGCTGTCTGTGCTCCCAGCTCTTAGTGTCTGCCCACACACTGGCAGCTACTTCCCATGTGGACACAAAGCAGGTTTCCTTCGAAAAGAGAAAAACAGTACTGATTTAACATCAGATGTGATGTTACATCACATCAGAATTTCAGTTTCCCTTTCCTCAGCAGACAGAGCCAGAAACACATTTCCATGTTGCTGGTTCCCCCTCCCTGCACAACTCTGCCCTGCACTTCATAAGGCAAGAATGGAACCGCAAAAAGGAAAACACTGCAAGGACAACATTGAAGAGACGCCTGAAAGCCACTGATCATAGGGTTTATACTCATGTGGTTCAGTAGAATAAGCAAGCAGAACCTCAGATAGATTAAAGACTGAAAAGACACTAATTATAAAAAAAATGCTGTTTCTCAAGGGCCTGTACTGGTTTGTAGGTTGTGACTCCTGCCTTAGTTCAGAGTCAGTTTCTGTCTATGTAAGGTTTACAGGCAATGGAGATACTGTGCTCCCCTTTATGTGGCACTTATTTTGAACCTGTGTTTCATATCTGGACCTTTTTTCCTTCAGAGGAAAGGGAAAGAAAGTAAGCCCTTCCTAACAAACAGTTCACAAGTACAAAAATGAGTGGTGTGAGTGGGAATTCCCAATTTTCAAGTTAAAATCTGAATTAAAACTTCAATGATGTCAATTTGGTTTGCTTTCCCCCCCCTCTATATATGTGTCTAACACTACATTTTCAGTCCTTACTGCAGCCAGCTACAAATCATGTTGCTGACAGTTAAATGGCCACTCTGAAGATGTTGTCTGATGTTGCTGAGGCTTTGGTATGCCCCGGGATGTAGGTCACTGTTAGTGCACAGCCTTTCTCATATTCTTTGCTCCCATGATGCATTTATGTGATGGTGCTTTAATGTGACACTCTTTCAAAATAGAAGTCAGGAGTTGTAAAATCTCTTCCCTACATAAATTATTTTTAATCTCTAATTTCCATGACTCTTGACATCTGCCATCAAATGGCAATATATCTTCTTGTTTTACTCTCAAGAAAGGCAGATCGTTGCTATCTCCACTGCCAGCACTCATCTCATAGTAAATAGCCTTATTCCTGGTTTCCAGAGGTACAAAAGAGACTCCTAAGGAGCAGAGCATTGTGAGGGTTTTACATAAAAAATACATTGGAATGAAGAAAGCTCCCAGGATTAGCAAGGCTTACCCCTCCTGTCACACGTGGTCACATCACACAATACTTATAAGTTTAACAAGCTCCATCTAGAAGACAGGACAGTATTTTGCCTTTCTTTAATCCCACTGAGAAGACTTCCCAAAACCTTGTAAACCTAATGACTGGAACCTTACTCTAATTTCTAGGTTTAACCTGTCTACTTAGTAGCAAGCTGTAAAAATGTGAGAACCAGCATATTACACCACAGCCAAAGTCCATTTGTCTTGTCATTCTGTTTCCAACACTGAGCGGTATAGGACATTTTGGGAAAGAAGTTTAAAATTGAGCACTAAAAGAGCAAGGAAGAGCTATAGTGTGACAAAAACAGGCATGCTAACTTGAGACACTAATTTCCAACTGTAACCAAAATAAAAATTAACTGAATAAGCATATTTTCTTTGGTCCTATTCCTTTCTAACCAGTCTGAGCCTCTGAGAGGCATTTTAGGTAAGAAGATTACAGGTGCATTATTATGAATGGGTTTTTAACTGTTTTAAAGTAGAGTAAATAGCTCAGGCTGAACCTTGACCTATGATGTCTGCACTTATGCCATACCTGGGTTAATTTAAAACTAGTCTGAATTCCAGGCAGAAATATCTGGCTGGACTGGGTGGCAGTGAAGGTCAGGAAACCATATTCTGGCTTAGGATCTATAGGGATGTCAGGACTTTGTATAAGTAGAAGTATACCTTTTTTAAGATGTGTCACTTTGGCATGCCTAAAATTAGTGCCAAAATGAATCACAAATATTACACTAACACTGCTAGAATCTGATTTGAAACTTGTAAGACCAACTTTCTCTATCTTACACTGGTTCACCTGACAAGAAACATCTGATTTGCCAAAAATTTGCAAGTGAAATGCTAGGTTTTCCAATACCAATTTTTGAGTAAATGGAAGACAACTTGGCTTTTGAATAACAGCTTCAAACAGCTTTCTAGATAAGGCTCTTGACAGGGTAAGATCGAGTAGCAATGAACTGGACATTTTGTAGTTTCATTTTCACTGTACTTGCCATGAAACATTTTACAACTTTAGGTTATTAAGCTGAAAGCAGTGGAGAACACTCTCCTCAGGGCACTGAGAGCTCAAAAGGCCAGTTTCATGACCAACGCAAGCACTGAAGCATTGACAGCCACATTCCGAGTTGTTCCCCATGTGATATTTAATACTGATTATGACAAGTTATCTGAATGTCTTCTGAAAAGTGGAAAGAACTGAATGGAGATGGAACTTCTTCTCTCACACTCCTTAAAATAAAAGGTGGATGCAGAGAAGCAGAGATAACTTGGCCACAGCAGGAAACATAATGGGGAGGCTGCTATTATTGAAATTAGCCTAGAGATAACCAAGAACAAAGTGGGTAGTAAAAGGCCGTGATGGGGAATTGTAGAGGTGGACTTCACTTCCAGCTCCTGAATGATCCTAGACTTTGTCTTCCGTTTTCCATCCCTCCCCACTAGTCAATTTACTTTATAGGTCACAATGTCACAATCTTAGGCATTATCTTCTCTTTCTCACCCAGTCCTTCCACTAAGTTGTTCTTTTGCCTCCAGTTTCCCCACAGAAACTGTAACTGCTTGGAGTAACAGAAGATTCTGACAGTGAAAAGAACCACATTTTTAATTTCTGCAGTGTGTGACAGGTGTTCCATCTCCTGGTACAAGCAGAAGGATGTAGAATGCTTCCTCTGGGTTCAGTGAAACTACATTATACATTTTGATCCAAACTGCAACTTATGTCACCAATAAGCACCTGATAACCTTTTAATATTAGTTTTATATAGTGAGAGAAGACCCCCATCAAAATAATGGGCTGTTCTGCTTACATATGAAAAACAGGTAGTGTAATTCATGACACACATTCAGGAGGTCTGCATTTCTACAAAGAGAATCATAGAATGGCCTGAGTTGGAAGGGATCTTAAAGGTCATATAGTTCTAACACCCCTGCCGTAGGCAGGGACACATTCCAGTAGACCAGGATGCTCAGTGCTTTATCCAGCATGGCCTTAAACACTTCCAGGGATGGGGCATTCACAATTTCTCTAGGCAACCTGTTCCAGTCCCTCATCACCCCCACAAGAAAAATTTCTTCCTAATATCTAAACCTACTCTCTTTTAGTTTGAAACCATTCCACTTGTCCTATTTACATGTCCTTCACATATTCCTGTAAGTAATCTCTCTTTGTCTTTCTTGTATTCTCCCTTCAGTTACTGGAAGGCCACAATTAGGTCACCACAAAGCCTCCTCTTTTCCCCCTGGATATGACCATCCAGCCACTTCCTTATCCATCTAACAGTCTAGTGGAGGGTGGTTTCCTGAGGTCAGCAAAACAGAATAGCCTTGTTTGTTCAGGAAATACAAATCAGGGGTTGGAATTCCATCTTTTCTAATGGAACAAGTACATTATTTCTATCACCGACTGAAAATTTCGCTTGTATTGAACATTGCCCAAGTTAGTTGATATTTTTCATGACTACATAAAGAACGCAGAGAGTCTTGGTTCCCTGAACACGGAAAGAATCAACAATCAGAAGAAAATACCTTGTTAATACTCACGCCTGCTTTAGCTAATTCTTAAACCAAATTCACCTCTCTCAAGTGCTTTTTTCCCTCTTGGTCACAAATCCATGATTTGCTTCATTGCCAAAGGGTTGATCCTTCAGTATGATGTTGATACCCTCACACCAAACCCTGCCAATTGGTGTTAATACAACCCTAAGTTTGCTTTGTTATTGAGGATGAAAACAGGAGTGTTGCACAGCTCCACTTCTTGCTATGTACTCATGTTGGGGGCTTGTATTCTTACCTTCAGTTTGAAGAGTAACACCCTCTTCTTTGTGTCCACATGTGTTCTCATTTTACTCATCCATTTCATCCCAGTCTTCAGTATCACCATCATCCTCCAGTGCTGTCCTCACTTGCTCTCCATCAGAATAGATTGTCCTCTAAAGCTCTAGCATGAGTTCACCCACATCAGAGACCCTCTCTTGTTAACACTTCCACTTTGTTCAGCAATCCAAAGAACCTATAATCACAGCAGCTGGAATCATGCCTCGTGTAAAGTGGTTTTGATTGAGATCTCAAAAAAAAAAAAAAAGAAAAAAAGAAGAACAATAAGTTTTACAATGAGTAAGTGGAATAAGACTACTTAGGATCAATCACTCTTTTTCCTGTTGAACTTCAAAATTACCCTGTAAATGACACCCTCAGTGAAAAATCATTATAGGAAAAAACCCTTAAACATCAGGAATTTTCCTAATTATGACATGTTTAGCTGCATTCAGACTCTCTGCATGAAATCCACATAATGCAGCCATGCACAAAGCAATAGCTCTGCCTTCATCTGTTCCCCATTGACTATGGTTCAGGTGAAATTAATGCATTAAATGATGGAATGTAGCTCCAATTTGCTACAGCTTTTAGAAAGCCTTAATCCTGAAGGTGTTTACCCAAGTAATTTTGTTGTAGCAGATGTACGTAACAGCAGATGCATCCAGTATCTGTCTCTGAATAGAAAATATTGACATAAACCATTTAAGAATTGTGAAACCAGAGGTTAAAAAAGCAGGAGGTGTATCCCCTTATGTCAAATCCAGTGGGGTTTTTACTAAGTAGAAGTGCAAGGGTTAAGGAGCAGTTAACCTGAAAACTCAACGGCCAAGTGGGAATAGTGGACACTTCAGGAGTGGCAATTCATGCTTTGTTTCAATTTTAAACCATGTTTCAAAAGGTATCAGATCCCCGTGAAACAATTAACTCTTTCCTTGTCTGAAAATTCAAGTCTAGTTCTCAGAAAGATACTTTTATCCACCTCTGTTGCTTTGAATTCACCTGCTTGTTTAGCGCTGTGACCATGGGCTACAGAAGCCACATGTCTGGGCTCGCTGCAGTGCTGGCCAGGTGCCTGCTGTACCCAGTGCCCTGCTGGCAGCCCACAACAAGAGCTGAGAACTGTCCTTGCCCCTTCAAGCAGTATTTTACACCACCTGATGACTATATGGGCAAACACCACTCGGCCCTTCCCGATAGCCACCAAGAAAAAAATGTTGAAGTGAATTCATGAGTGCGTGCCAGCAGAACAGTTCTCATAGCACTAATAACCTGTCCTCTCCCCTCCATGTATCTTGCACATAGTCTTCATGCCTTTTTCTCCAGCACTCAAGATATTTGTACGCTAAGCATGGCTTATGCTCTTCCTCTCAACCAGCACAATGATGACAAACACCCTCCAAAGCAGGAAATTGGTGTGTGCTTGCAATTGCATCACACGAGTCTTTCAACCCACCCCCTGGCAAAGTGGCAAAAGCAGGAGCCCCGAGGGACAGAGTAGTAGGAAAACCAGTACGGAAAGCGGAGGAGAAAACCATTAGGAGGACATCACCTCAACCTCCTACACAGCCTGACACCTCTCTGAGCAAATTTTGGCTGAGAGACTGTAATCCACAGGGAAGCAAAAGCTGAGACAGGGGAGGGGGTAGGATATATATTTTTATGTCTGTGTAGCCTCATATTGCTAATAGCGTGGTTTTCCTACAACCTAACGATACAGATGGTGCAAAGGCTTGCAGGGTAACACTCTGGTTGAAGATAGGCCTGAATTTGCAAACAGGAAGTTTTTTGGGGGGTTGCAAAGAAAAAGAAAATTTCTTATGAACAAAATATAGTCACAGTAAAGCTATGTATCAGGTAATGTGGATCAAGTAGGTCATTAACCCCTGCTGGATTATGTACTGCTTTGTTTAACTGGTGCAACGCTGTATGCATGAGACACTTAGGACACACATAGCTATGCCCTGCTGCCCAGGATTGTGTGTGCTGATTTTGATAAGTAGCAGCTGGAATTTTAAAAGTCTGGTCATTCTTCACAGGGATGATGGAGAAAAATCTGGGTGTCTGAGAATATGTGAAGGATCTCACTAATCGGAAAAAAAAACCCAACTTCTTGGAGACCAAAGACACGCTTTTCTTTCAGGTAATATTTGTGTATGAGCTTAAATAAAAAAGCTAACCATCACACTAATTCATGTAGATCCAGAATGTAGTACGGGGCCCATTTGTATTATTTCCTCAGCTCTGTCTCACTGGGAGAATACATTGATAGAAAGAGTAATTGGTTTGTTCAAAATTAAAATCAACATCACATTTTTAAATTCCAGCTGTGATAGTCATTAAAAACTAACAACTTTTACACTGGAAAGAAAATACCACTACCTGCTACCAGATGGAGTTTGGACAAACTACCTAGCTGAGATAGTCTTTGGTGTAGTACTTCTTTTGCAAGTCAACATATATGCCTGGTAGCAAAGTGATATGACTTTGGCTTGTGGTCAAAATTTTACATTAACTTCAATGAACAGAAGGGGTATCTTGAGCTTTTATTACTGTCCTCACTGAGATAACTGCATTTCATTCAAATGTTCTGATTTTCATTACCAGATCTCAAAGCACTTTAAAATGGCCTCATATATAGCTGGGATATGAGGCACAGATGCGGAGATGTCTTCAAAGTCTTCCACTAGACCACTAGCCAAAGCAGGAACACAAAGCAGGACCTCCAATCTTAAAGCTTTTCTATGTTTTTCATTTGTAAAAAAGTCCTAATATGTACTTAATAACAGTGTTCAAGAAGCTCATACAAGGAAAATACTATGATTAGTGGTGTGCTTCATATCTACAGGAGGCATTGGATAAAGAATATAGAAATGAGTCATGTGGCTTGCTACTTCTTGTTCCCTCCTAAATAGCATTTTTTTAATATGATCCATTCCTTCATTTCACAGTCAAAGCAGTTAAAACTTTAATACTCAAAATCCCATGTCTCCAAATTCTGTCCAAACTGAACAGATGCTGATTGTTTCCGTTGGGTTAGGAAATCTGTATAATCCTTATGTGCAGTACAGTGGTTAAATAATCTATTTCTCTTCCTATTGTGTCCAAGCCCTCAAAGCTCTGTTACAGAATATTGCTACTAATGGGTCACTTGCTAATAATGGGTCAATAATAGTGCTGCACCGTTGTGAGTCTCCCTTCACCTCCTTGATTTTTTTTTTTGTTTGATTGTTTTTTGTTATGTGTCTATGTGTTGTGGCTGTTGTTTGTTGAGGTTTGTTGTTGGGTTTTTGATTGTTTTGTTTTAAGCTGATTGAATTGTTTCTGGAAGTGGTTTATGGAATAGGCTGCCTGTGTCTGGTGTAGGAAAGGCCAGAAAGCTTGGATTGTGAGCAAGAAAGGGGAATCAGCCTCTCAGTAGAAGCTGTGGCACAGCTAAAATCTTCCCTGATGGAAAGAACAGCTAGATACTCCTTAGCAGTAGAGAAATCTCCCCAGAGCCTTGGAAGTCTCTGCCCTCTACTGGCATTTCTGAAGATCGGCCTGGCTGAGCCGTGGGAGTCTGTGATCATACCCCTGAGAGCCCTCACAGACCGTGTTGAGACTGGCTGTATTTATGGAGCAAATCCTTCAGAACATGGTGTTTCAGGAAGTGTAAGAATGACAGAGTCTGACAAGGGACCTAAATCTCAAGTGACATTTGCTATTGACTTCTGCAATGCTTTCAGATGTCTGCCTACTTCTCACCTTGTTCAACATTGCGAGGGTTAGTCTGAAGCATCTCCACATGCTATTACAGTCCCCATCTGTTTTCTTCCAATGAGCCAATACAAGGATGAAGAAAGATAATAAATGTTACATTTTGTTGGGGTGGTGGTGGTTTTCATTCCACTCCAAAAAAAAAAAAAAAAGCTAGTTTAACATAATTAATTAATTCAACAAAAGATTTCAAAATGCAATTTTGGGTTAATGTAGAGCTGCAACTGCTGAACGACTCAGCTACCATCATATCTGGAAACCTTTCAATCTGTTTTCCTTGGATACAGTACATGATTCTAAACCCTTATTTTAGGGCAATTGTTATTACATAATTGGTAGAAAACTAATTTTCCCATGAAAATATAACTTTGAAAACCAAATGAAACCTGTTGGTAAAATAAGTGAATTTCATTTCCCAGTGACCTCTGAAAACATTTTAGACTCAGCCCTGCAATGAACCAAAAGTTCTGCAAAGCAACAGGATCTTACATGGATCAAACTCCACAGTACAGCAGCCACATTCTAGACTGCAACTCAGGTTCTCACCCACTTAACACTTGGAATGTCAAAACCAGCTTCTTGTCTTTGGATTTGTAATGATACTACTGGTATTCTACTGTACAAGTTTCTTTTACACTCATTTGTGCTTTATAAAATCTTTCTCTAAATCTGTAGAAAAAAAATCCATACAGAATAGAAAGAAATCTATGTCCTGGTGTTTGATAAAGCCATGTGTTGTCTCTGCACATTGGTATCTGATGCCACATGCAAGAGCTGCCCCAGTCTGGGGAGATTGTAACTGTGGCTGGATGCACCATGTAATTGCATCATCTTTTCAAAGGCCCATTGGCTCAGGTCTGGAAATATCCCTTTTTAAACAATATTACACCTGTGAAACCCAGAACACTGAGCACAAACAGGTTGGAGTATAACAGCAAGAATGATCCAGCACTTGTTTTATTTTTCCCCAGACCTCACCAACTTCCTTCTTTAGTAAAACAGCAGTATGCATCTTTGAAAGAAGGTTGTACAGGAAAGTGCCTTTATAAACTGGCTTTGTGCATGTGAAATTTTGACACTTCTACATTCCTAAAGAAAAAAAATGTGATAAACGCAGCTGCTTTATATATATATGTATATAAAAATAAATATTGCATTCTTTAAAGGAAGACAAGCTTCTAACTTCTTAAGTATTGCATTGTTGTTAATTGTGCCATATAAATAGATATGAACAATTCAGGGGTTTTCATCAACACTACAGTGGAAATTCATCAGGTACTGTACACTTGTGTAAGAAGCAGTAAGTTATCCCTGCCTCACCTGAGGCTTGGACTATATGATCTTCAGAGATCCCTTCCAGCTCAAAGCACGTTACAATTCTGTGAAAATCTTCATGACAGGCCTACAGTCTCCAGTTGTGCCTGTGTGTGGGTGTGTTCATTATGGATTACCTCCCTGCAACTCCCACAGACACGTTAATCTGCTCCTCATTGCTGTACCACCAGATCTCTGGGCCTGCTGAAGGTGACATGCAACCCAGATGTTTGCAGTGTCAGGGTGGCTTCTTCTCCCAGACAATTTACTGAAATCAGGTTTGTAGAAATATAGGACCAAACTGGTCACATCAAGCCTCTTTTCCATCAAGCTCCCCAGGTTACATCTCTCACCTTTAGCAGTAAGTTTGGCAAACAATTGTCTCATTGTCAGACACTCACCTTCATTTTCACTCTCAAGCTTCAATAAGGTAATTTTTGCACCTTTCTGCTCATACCTGCTACTGATGGAAGTTAATCCAGTCAAGTCTTCCTTTCACAATTATCTTTTAATACTATTCACTGTTCTGGCTGGCTTGGCAAAGGGAAGCCTTCAGTTCATGTTAGCTTGTAGTATGTACCTATCCACTTTTCCAGGATAATTGAGTAATAATTTACTGTTTCACTCCTTACCAGTGCCTTGCAGTTTCTGCCTGTACTGTCAGCCTATAAAAATTGCTGGTTCAACAGCATCGCTGAAAGTCTTCCATTTAAAATCAAAAGCAAGTTTACGAATTGACAGTCCTGGACTGCTTTGACAGGACATAAAAATTGCCCCTTCCACCTTTGCATCCAGCAAAACAAAACAAGTAAAGAGACAGTCATACCAAAATAGGCAATCATGCCATCTTAAAATTGACACAGGCATGTGATCTTTTCCAGTGGGAAGAAGTGAAAAGTTTCCTGACTCATGGCAGTAAATACCTCTCCAACATAACCCTGAAGTTAATGAAAACAAAAAGGTGCAGGCAGAGAACATACACACAACTTTGCACATTCAATTGTTTTCACGATGTTTCAAAAAATCCAACAGTATTGGTTCCATGTAAGTCCAGGCTCAGAACAGGCAATGCTTCCACTCTGCATCTTGAACTGTATTTGCATGTAACGTTTACCCCAGCTGAAGGCCTCCCTCTACGCATGGCTAGTAGATCTTTGGCACCATTACCATAGAAATGTACTTTAAGCACCATGATCAGAATGAAATAAGTAAAAAAATTAAGTCCTTTGCCATAACTGGATGTTCAGTTAAACTGATTAAAATGGTATCCAGACATGGGGATTACAGTGATGGAGACAGCCCAGTACACAAAACCATATATATTTATTTAGCACAAAAAATTCCATATCCAAATAGAAGTGTATGTATGCTTTTTCTACTACTTTACAGCACTTTGCTTTTTGAAAAAGTGAAGAACCATCAAGATTAACATAGACATACTAGTCATTTGACAGAATGACACTTTCATCCTAAAACTGTAGGCCTGAGAGCGGCTTATGAACTGTAAGGCAAACTAGGAACTCCTTCTCAAGTGAGTGATCTCTAAGCAGTTCCATTAACTCAAGTGGAACATTCACAAGAAAAATATTACATGACTAGGACATGATACATGACTCTAAAGTTTCCTATAGTTACAGCCAACATAATATGCAGTGAAAATCCGATGTTTCCTATAGTTAGGAAACATTGGTGCCAGTGGTGGCATTATATTCTCAGACAGAAAAAGAGTACTGAAAGATTAGCAGTAAGTTGCCAGAAACACAGAGAAAAAAATTCAATGATGTGTGTGATTACGTGACATAATTAGGCACAATTCCCATTTCACAGAAAACAGGTAAGCTGACAACTAATGCTCAGAATTAGGACACCTACAGACTTTAAAGCCTGCAACTTTCATTTAGAGACAAGTACTTGATATTTTTTGGTGAACAAATGCTGATAGCTTACAATTGACAGCACAGGAATATTACTTGAAATGTGGTTCCATTAGTGGCATAATTACAACCACGAGATACAGAAGACCATCCAAAATATACTGGCAGGCAGATTTTCCACAGCTGCTTCTTCGCTGAAGTTTCATCACCCTAAGTGACAGACATCAAAGATGTGCTGCTGAAACTAGTTCAGTCTTCCCACCTGTAGTTATCACCTGGATTAGACTCCCCGAGCTTGGTCGATTCTTTCCTGTTATCCACTCATAAAAGGTTCTGTTTTAAAATAAATGGATAGAACAGGCTGAAGAGGAGTTAAAAAAAATAACTTCTACTATCAAGCATATTGACAGAAAGCATAAAATAAAATAACAGCCTATCCCTTTTCCTTCTTTTCCTACTGCTTTCTAGTGATTTCTGTGTGTGCTGTAAACCAGTGATGTGATCACTGGATTCAAATCCTCAAAGCTGAACAGAGGTCCAGAGAAATCCCTAGGGCTTTACAGCACACACACAGGATTTTCAGAACATCTCAGAGGAAAAGGCCAGGAGCTTAAAATGTCAGAGGGGCAAGTTTTTTTCCAAGTTAAAAAAAAAATTAAAAATGGAAGAGGGGATATTTTAATTGCCTTTATAACATATATATCAGAAACAGTTTCATGGCTAGTATAGAGTTGCTAAAACCACTACTCTGCCAACAGGCCATTTTAACACTTCGATATTTAACTAAATATTAATCACTGAGAAAGTGATCTCAGCAGAAGCACAAAAAGCCTTACGACATCCAAAATAGTGCCGTGTAAGGTGGATTCATTCTAGGTAGCACAAATGCAAAGCAAACTCCTTCCTCAAAATAGTGTACAGAAAGTGCAGTGTATTTTACAGGTCCATCAACTCTTGCAATAATGCAACTGCCATGTTGGAACATCCCACTATCTGACAACAGCTTTCAAGGCACAAAATTCAACTGCCATGTTGGAAAGGATTTCCTGCATCCTTCCTAGGAGGCAGATGTTGCCAACATTTAATAACACTGGATGTTTTCTGAGGCACAGACACTGAGAGTTTCAGTTTTCAAAAAGCTGGGGTTAAAGTTTACTAAATTAGACACAAAACAAACCAGTAAACCTAATTCTCCTGCAAGGATCAAATATTTATAAGTTAAAGTTAAAATTGAATTTGCAAAACCACAACATCTGGCTAACATTCTCTGGAACACAATAAATTAAGGATCTTTTTCTGAACATTTTTAGTTCAATTAAATATAATTGACAGGGCCCTTTTAAAAGGGCCACAGCAGACAGCTGCAGCCTATGCAACGAAAAAGCTGTAGCTAAAACCATTTCCAACTCTGGCGTCCACCTTATAAAAGATTCACATAAAGAAGAAAATCAAATATCAGAACTAAACTACTCTCTGAATAATTAGTAATAGGTAAATCCAATTTCAGTGTCAGTTCTAAAAGACTTTAAAAATCTGTAAGAGTAAATCCCTTTATAACAAATGAATATATGTCCAACTTTGGTTTTCCTCAAAGAGGCAAGACAGTTGTACACCTTACTTTCTTCCTTTTCGCAGTTCACCCTCAGCAGAATCTCTGCTACTTCCCCATCATATGGCAGAAGGCAATACTCATGCTGCACCTTCTCTAACCAGGAGGAGTGAGAACAGTAAGGCAGATAATTTAAGCCTGCCATTACATCAACTACAGTTGAAGTTTCCACATTTTGCAACATGGTTCAAGACAAGACTTTGTGCCTGACAAAAAGAAAAAAATCTTTACTAAATTTTCCTAAACAGCAGGAATTTTGCCAGTTGAGAGAACTGAACTAAGACACCATAAACTGGGCAGTAAAGAGTGTTTAAAAGAAAAAGAATCCCACCCAAGTTTACATGCCTATTTGCAGTTTATCTTGAAGCCAGGTGTCTCCTGCACCTGCTGTCTGCAATTTAATTTGTCTACAGGCTTTATGAGATTCTCTGGCTTCCAAATCCTTAAGGCTATCTCCCTTGCTGAAATAACTCATGTAGAGAAGCTGAAGTTGATGGAGTTGGGCTGATTTTCTCCAGTTAGGAAGCCTGTGCAATCAAATCCAATGTAATTTAGAGACATACAATGAGGAGATGATGGAGGAAAAAACTCCACTCAAATCCAAGGCAGGTATATAAAAAGAACATGCACTAAGATGCAGCTGCAAGAGGTATAGTGAGGAATTGCTCAGTTATCACATAGATACTCACTCAGCGATAAATTCTAAGGGTGTCCAGGAGCTGAAATCTGCATCAGGCATCGATTTCCTGTTTGCTGGTGTATCTAAGGTAACCCTGTGATTAAAAAAGATAAGCAAGCCTTTTGTTTATACATGTTTCTGATGAGCACCCCCTGCTTCAATTCATTGCTGTAACATATGCTTGACTTTTACACCACGTGGTATGGATTTCCCTTGCATCCTCCCCATGTGTTAACAACACATAGTCATCAGTTTCATTGTATATCCAAGGCTCCAATTTATAATCTCGCAGTTTTCTGGCTTGCTGAGGAACTGCCCGTTAGGACAATCACTTAGCCCACAGCTCCCTTCCCAGCTCTCTCATGCAGACAGGGAATGGCAGCAATATGCTTGTTCACATGTACTGCACAGCATATGTGCACTACATCCATGCTTTCAAACAGCCTCATGCCAGCTGCAAATGCAGTGATGAAGTGCACAAACACAGGAAGTTTTGATTTTATTGATACATGTTTACACAATGATCTTAAGGGTGAACTTTTCACTTTTCACAACCCCCTCACTGAGATGCTGTTGACAATCCAAGGTATATTTATCCTTGAAATATCACTCAAGGAAAGAGTTTTGCATGAGAACTACACAAGAGGAGCATGTGCAAGAATCCAGTGATCTTGGCATCTGCCTGCCTGTAGAAGGGGCTGTCAGTTATCCAAACACTTTCAGTGCTGTTCCTCTCTGACCTGAAGAAGTGTGCATTAAGGGTGGGTGTGGGTGAAAAGCAAAAGCAGGGAGAATTCAAGTAGTGTTCCAAATTCCTGTACAGGACTCTTCTGTTTTTGGGTCCTGAACTAAATACAGACCTGGCAAAAAAAATAGTTTTAATTTTTGCATCAGAATTGATAAAATTAGATATATGAAGAGCTACATCATCCACTTCTTAATAGCTTTCCTCATCAAAAAGAAAACTGTGACATGCAAATACAAGCTAAACTTTTTCTTTTCACAGATCCTTGAAGGAACATAATTTTACCAGTCAAGCATAGATATGGAGCACCATATGAAGAAGTATCTTTAACCAAGTGAAAATGCGTCAAATAGTCCTTTGCTTTACTGTTATCACAGAACTAAGTCCAAAATTGTGCTGAATAGCTCGCCTCATTCTTAGAGTTTATACTGAAAAAGAGAAATCCCATGTTATGCATGGTTACAGTCAAACTAGTTAAAAATTAATCAGATTTCAATCCTAACATCCACTATTGTTTTGCAAAGCAAAGGAAAAGAAGGTAATCATGTTTAGGCGGTCTTGCATATCATTTTGTTCATACTTTCAAGATACCTTCTTTCCCTGTAACTGTAAGGAGGTCTGAGAAGCTGTTTGTGTCCTGTGAACAGGACACTAGCAGCATATCTATGTGGCTCTAGGTTACAGCAGTAATTAAATAAAACAACACAGGCAGAGACAACTAAGCAACCACTTACGGTAAAATGGCAACAGCAGCAGAACCAGATGGCAAGCCACTACTGGCACCAGCTAAACTCTGACAAAGCTGGTGCACTGCTCCTTTGGCCATGCCATAGGCAATCATCCCTAACAATTAAAAACAGGCAAATTAGAGCACAACCAGAACAGCTCTCAGTATCATCAGTAACATGATAGAAACTCAAGACTGTTTGATGAATATTAAGTCCACAGGCAGAACAGAGTCAGACTTTCAAAACATATTAAAACATACATATTAAAAGCAAAAAAAAATGGAAAAAAAGGAAAAACTTTTATTAGACATCCAGGAACTGTCATGAAACTCAGTTTACTCAGCACTATAGAAATAAGCAGCTTACTGAGTTAAGCACATTAACTTATGTATCCAAACACATCCTGAAGGATGTGACCAACAGGGCTAAGCTTACAAATATAAGAGTAAGTGCAAAGATGCTCACAGACTTTATTAAGGCTATCACCCACTAATTTTTACCATATGACTAAGGTTTTTGCAAGTTTGGACCCAAACATACACAGTTCTCTTCTCTCCAGAACTGTAATCCATTTGGTCAGCACCCCAGGTCTGACAGCCCTTCAAAGAAAGCCACAAAAAAAACCCCAACCCAGCCCACCTGGTAGAAAAATTGCTACATAACCTGCAGGGAAAGCAAACTTCTTCCTAAACACTGTTGCCTTCTAGGCAGATGCATCCAGCAATGCAAGATCAACAGCAATGAGCATAAGGCACGAGGGTCAGGTACTAGATCTAGACAATGAGGGTGCTTAGGCCTCAGATACCTCTCAATATGTGTCTGTCAACAGTCCAGACACATAAAAAAACACGAATGTGTTTTGTCTACTACAACCGGAATTCTTTCTGTCTTTCTTTCTAACCATTTATACTGCTATACAACCCCTTTCCAATGTTGCTGTAGAAGTATTTTGAGTTGCAGAATTATTTCTGTTCTATTCACCTAGACATATTGTATAGCATCCATTTCTATTTAGAGGAAACATGGACAGCATTAGCTAACTTATTTTATTGTTATGATAAAAATAAATATTCCCATCTGTATCATTCTTGTCTTGTCTAAACCAAGTATGTTAAGTCTTAAACCTTTTTATGCTTAATACATTTCTCAGCCACCACTATCACACTGCTTCTGTAACTATTTGTCTAATTTTCAGTGTTCTTCAGTTTTCATTATGTGAGGCAACATTTTCTGCTAAGAAAAGAATGATCACACTAACAGCAAACAAGAAAAAGATTATTTCTTCCAGAATGGCTGGTAGTAACAAGACTAGAAAGGCATATTTACAAAAGTTGAGTAACAACTCTTTCCCAATTCTTCCTGATGTTAATAAGTTGCATGTGTTTGCCCAAAGCACTGCTGTAATTTTTTGGAAAATCCAGACTAACTGAAACCAGTTAGCTCAAAACAGGAAAGCAAATCCCTTTGATTCTTGTGTTATGGTCCCTACCTCCAAAACCCACTCAAACAAAAGCCATGAAAGTTTGCCAGAATTAACATTTTTTTCATCTGTATATGGTCAGTCAGCAGTACACTGTGAATTTTTCATCGGCTTATTCTCACAAAACAAGCCTTTTATCTTTGGACCGTAATAGATGCAGCCGTAAACACAGAAGATAAATCATTAACTAGAAAATATAGCATATTTTTCTTGAACAGATTTATACTCATAAATTGTAAATGTTTTAAAATCTTAGTATCTGTGTCTCAAAAATATTGTTGAAGTGACACCAAAGATTGGGAAATAGGAATATTTGTCTCAAAATTGCCTCTTGCTGCCTGTGGGCTTGTCTGTCACTGCTTTTTTTTTTCTTCTGATTTTAAACTGTTCCCAGATTTCTTCCTCAATGCAGACCAACATGGTTGAGGAGCGAGATTAAAAATTCAATAAAGCTCATATTAAATAGCTAGCGGAGGGCAAAGCCAACAGTCAACAAACTTATCTATGTCTGAAGCAAAGGTAGACTGGAATCAGAACATGACCAGGACAAACACAGTTATCAGAATCAGCTGAGTCATCACCAACAGAAAAATTTGTCAATTAAGGACTCTCTCAGAACACAAAGAAAGTATAATTATATCTAAGCACTATACTTACAGTTTTCTGTGTGCTTCTAGTCTTCATTATTTTCCATACTTCTTTTTCTCTATCATATATTAGCCAAGTACCTTTCACCAATGAATGTCAAAGATTACTTAAATAGTGATTCTATGTTTGCACTCCAGCTTCGAGAGATTCAATATTGCTGCCTATAAAATTACACTTTCCTTACATTTTCCAGGAACAATTTTCCATTTGTATTAGAAGTTAAGCAATTGCAGAGTGAAACCACTGTTTTCCAAACAAGAATGCTCAGATGAACAGACATGTCTAACTGCTGGAGTCCCTGCAGCTATTGTGCATTGCATTTTACCTGGGGTTCCAGATAAAGCAGCTTGAGCTCCTGTCAGAGTCAGGAGGCCACCTTCCTTCAGATGTTTTGTTGCTAGATGACTGGAAATAGTGGATGTCCAAACACTCTGCTTCCACATCAGATCACAGTTTTTGTATAAAGCTGATTAGAAAGACAATTAGTGAAATTAGCTAAAGGGTAGAAGATATCTCACTCCAATTTGCTTACTGTCACAGAGTGCAAAAGTACTATGAAGACACACTTTCTATCATTCTGTACTTTCATGCTGTAAAATATCAAACTATTTCTTTTGTAACTTCTTTCACTTTGATCCTGTAACGTCTGAACCAGAAGAGGGGAAAAAAGGACACATTTCACCAGATTTACTCCAGGCAGAAAATCACATTATTTGTCTTCTTGTATCTCTACAGTAGAGGGTAAAGTATAAAATTTCATTCTGAATATTATATTTTTAAAAGCCTTTTTTAATCAGAAGAGTTTAGTCCATAACACGATTTTCAGTTGTCAGGCAGTGCCTTCCAATAGTGTATTGCACAGCAACTGCTCAGAGAACTGCAGGAGGCAATGGAGGTTTTATTCATAAAGAAATGAATTGGGAAACATTGATGTTTCTATCCAGCACTGTCTTTCACAACTCTCCTGACACAGGCAACCTTGGCAAAAGTCAGCTTAACAATGCTGAACTCTTCCACAAAGCACATAAAAAAATTTTGATAAAAATTGGTGTGCCAACAAACATTACTGAGGAAACCAGATGCTGTGCAAATTTAACAGGCAGCAAAAATTCAGAGAAGCACTGTGACTAAGCTACTTTGTACTTTTATGCTTTTGTCCTCTTCTGGACTCAGGGAAAAAAAGATAATCTCAAATACCTTTATTACCATGATTTTTAAGTATTCCTCTCAGATGTCATTCATGTTTTCACCAGTATGGATCTACCAAAAGCTTACATTTGGCCTTGGCGCTGCCTCCAGCCCATCCTCCTGCTACACACAAGATTGCATCCACCTTTTCTTCACCAAGAAGTTTTCCAACCTCTGCTGTCACCTTCAATACACAGAACAAAAACATACTGAAAACACTGAACTGATAAGGTAAAGGAGTAAATATCACAAATGCCTTAAAGTTACTTTTTTCATCTATGTAATTAAGTAACACAACACATAGCAATTGAAACAGCTATAAAAATAATATTCATGACCCACAAGCTCATAACAAATTAATTATGTTGAAAGATAACTATAGATGAAAGTCAGACCATACAGTACGTGATGCCACCAGAAATAACTGACCTGACCAGGACTGGAACATCTGAGCCTTACCTACATCATTAACAAAAATTATTACTGACTTACTTTTGACAGGTCCTCTTCTGGGTATGGTGTAGTTTAACATGGGAAATGAAACGCAGGTCTGACCAGGACTATTGGTGTCACTTTTGATGACATGAACAACTAAAGATTAGCCTTCTTATTCTTTCTACCTAGACCACAACCATCAGTTTGTATCTGGCCCCTAAATTTGAGTTTGTATACCTTTAGATATCCTATATCTTTTTCTCTTTCAAATACAAGACCTCACAGCTGGTAATGAATTTGTTGACTATGAATTTCCTCTGCCAAAGTGAAAAGCAAACAATTCATCCCCCAACAACAGAACAAAAATCCACTGGTTTCCACATAAGCATGTAAAAAATTGTGTTGCAAACATTCTACATTAATCTTTAAAAGTCTTAAGAATTGTGTAACTATAAAGAAAATATATTGTCTAGAGATTCAGTTTATCAGTAAGAGAAATGGGTTCAAAAGTTAAAATTTAAAAAATAAATCCTATATATTAAAAATAAAGTGAAACAGTTTTTTGGCTAGCTTAGATTCTCCCGTATTTACCTTTGTGGAAACCACTGCATTCCCTAGGAATCCCTTGGGACTTAGGTTTGCATGCTTTGAGCCTACCATCTACCTATACACAACGATTTATAAGTTAGGATAGTTGAAAGAAGTGTTGCATTTTAAGATGTCCTCATCCATCTTCATTACAGTCACTTGGTTCAGTCTGAGACTTCTAAAGTCTCCAAGACCAAAACAAAGCAAAACTACCTTATGTGCAGAACCTTCAATATCTATGCATATCTATGCATACACGCACTCAAAAAGAACTACAAAAATGAAATTAAAAAGAAACTACAAGCAGAAGGGCCTTGGGCTTGAGGTACGGGCACAGAACCTCCACGGGCCGGGCTCCTGCTTCCTGAATGAAGCCGGACCCATGCCCACTGCCGCTGAGTGCACAGTGCATCGCTCGGGAGAAGGGATGCACAGACCCGGGTACAGGCTGAGTGCATCGCTCGGGAGAAGGGATGCGCATACCTGGGGGGACGGTGAGTGCATCGCTCGGGAGAAAGGATGCGCATACCTGGGGGGACGGTGAGTGCATCGCTCGGGAGAAGGGATACATACGCTCAGGGGGAGGCTGAGTGCATCGCTCGAGAAAAGGGATGCTTACACCTGGGGGGGACGCTGAGTGCATCGCTCCACCTCCTCGCCCGGCACTGCCCGCTCCGCACTCGACGCTGACCCACCTGCTCGGCCTGCTCGGGGAAGGAGTCGGTGGCCCTCACCACCACGTTGGCGCTGGCATCCGCGTTCTCCGCCAGGTCGATGCAGGCCACCCACTGCGGCGGCGAGAGGGACGCGTTAGTTGCCCGCGCCCCGCAGCGCCCGGCCCGGCGAGGTAGGGCCGCTCTCCCCGGCGGGGCTTCCCGCCGCGAAACCCCCCGGCCCGCCGCTTACCCAGTTCTTAGACTTGAAGTACCGCACGCACTGGGAGCCCAGCGCCCCTCTGCCCCCGTACACCAGCACCCTGCCCGCCGCCATGCCCGATCCCACACCGGCTCCGGCGCCTATCGCCCACCCCGCCTGCCGATGCGGCCGCCCCGAGGGGCGGGCAGGGGTGGCAGCGCCCGACGGGGGCGGGCCTGGCTCTGGCTTTCCCCGCCCGTGCGTGCGTGCGCGGGGGCGGGGGCGGCTCCGGCTCTGCCCACCCGGGACCCTGCGGAGCGGGCAGAAAAAGTCCCGACGCCTCATTCAAGCTACAGCGGTGAACCGTGTTACCCGCCCCCAGGCCTACTGCCGGGGTTAATTAATTAATTAGTGGTTATGAAGGTCCCGGCAGGGCTCGAGTAGCGGTAACCGTAGAATCGCTGGCAATTACGGCAGGTTTCCTTTAGCGCTCCTGGGGCGCACCTGTAGCTTGAGTCCCGCCGCTCCAGCCCCCGAGCGCCTGTGCCACGGCGCGGCTGTGCGGGGTGTGCGCCCCGCTGCCATTCAGAGGGCTGCAGACACATCACTCCTGTGCCTCGGCTAACTATGCGCGCAGTGACATTTAGAGGCTGGGTGCGAGCAAGCGCCGCGGGAAGGCAGCTCGGCACGGCTGAAGTGCCAGCAGACTCCTCCGGCCAAATTATGTGGTTTTAATGCTTTGCCCCTTGCACACAGCTATTTACCCACTCTTTTTAATAATCTAAAAAACTGGATTCTTATCGTTTTCTTCCCATGAGGTTACAATAAAGAACTTGATGTCATTTGAACAGGACAATCAAGCCTCTGATGAAACATTAGCCCAGGCCGTAGAGATAGGATTACTTGCTGGAGAAAGAAGCATCACTGCACCACAGTGTAATGAAGCTGTTACTTGCAACCCTTTCAAGATGTTGCCGCAGTAAAATGTATTTTTGGCCTTAATTTTTAACCATACAGATTAATTACTGGAGCTTCAAAATACAAAGAAAAGTGTTTTGAAATGTCTGCTATTCAGTTGTGGATCTCAGAGCTTGAGAAAAAATGGGAAATGTGCCTGACTGCTGCAGAGAGGCCTTGGAGATGATCCCTTGAAAGCAGTAGGATGCCTGGCTGCTTTAAAAAGACATTATTTGCCTTGGCTTCTCTAATAAGTTTTGTGTCTTTTATCTTGATTGTTGTTGCAATGGGGACGCCAAAGTGGATGACTGGAAAGATCCTTTGCAAAACAGGAGCTGATTTGGTCAATGCCACGGATCCAGAGCTTGTCAAGTTCATTGGAGAAATTTACTACGGACTCTTTCGGGGCGGCAAAATACGCCAGTGTGGGTTGGGCGGGAGGCGTTCCAAATTCACAAGTAAGTACAATTTTAGTTGAATACTTAGTCTAATGTCTAGTCCAAATATAGCACTCTATTCTTTTTGTTTACAGAACTTGTAGAATGCAAATTGTTGTTACCAAATAAATTTGTGGCTCACTTGCAGCCTTTTTGGTTTAGTGTCTGAGTGTAAATATGAAATCCCTATCATTTCAGGCATGATTTTTGCTTCCAGTTATGTTCTAATCCTGGAATCAAGATGGGGAAAAAAATCTCTAGGGTTAGGTGAAGAGCTCCCTTTTAGCCACGTGAAGGAAGTGAAAGGCATTTGGAGATGACCCTGTAAATCATACTTTCCCCTTGACTGACTCTTTCCATGCCAGGTGTTTCTCTGCCATCTCTCTGCCGCTGTCCTTGCTTTCTCTGCTGAACTCCTCTGAGGCTTTTCCCTTTAAGAGCAGAGATTTATTTAGCTGGCCACATTCTGTATTTCTCTAGCTGTCCTAATGCAAATGTCTGCCATAGCAGACACTGCTAACTTATATTAGCATGTTGAAGAAATTTTTACCTTCTTTTCTTTTAACTTTGTTGAGAAAAAATTGCTGAATTCTTAAAAAATGTAGAAACTCTTATAAATATATTCCTTTTTATACAAAAAATTTTCTTGAGGTCTTGAAAGCATTCAGATGTTGAGCTGTACTCTCTATGATTTCCAAATTTCACTCATCCTGTGCTGCAGTGATGATGATAATTTGCATTGAAGATTTATAGCTCAGTGTGTAGATCAACCACAACTTCAACCAATATCAGTTGAAGCTGCCGCAGTCTCACCCTCTCCCTAGCCCACAGCAACAATGTCCTGCCCCATCCTTTGAAATGTCTCTGGTAGTTGTGGGGAGGCAGTTCAGAAGTTAAGCTGGCCAAAAAATTAACCTACAAAAAATTGTTTTTCCATAGGATCACGGTTGACTATGCAACTGCACAAGCAGCTCTATAAAAACTTGAAGGCAGGCAGGACTGTGGGACTTCAGAGGGAACGGAGAAAAGAATCAGAGCGACTTCAACTTAGATCAGCACGGCCAGTTGTTCAGCTGAATGAATTTGGACTAGTTGTTTTTATAATAACCAAGTTCTTGCTCAAACTCTGACTGTGCCTGCAAACTTCATGACATGGACATAGCAGTCATGCTCATCCAGTCCCAGTTTTCTCACCCTATTCTGTGAGACAATGAGAAAATGTAGCCAATCCCCTTTAAATCTCTGTACAACTTTCTGGACTTCCTGATTTTTTACTGGGTACCTGAGAGGAAGGCCTAAGGTTCCACCATCATTCTGGACTACATTGATACGTATTTGGGGAACATGATCCTATACTCCTTAGACAAATAAAGATGCCCTTGAAACTAGTACGAATTCTCCCTCTTAGATCTCTAAAATTGGATCATTAAGTGCAGTGGACACTTAATGTGCAAAATGAATTTAGGTCAATAAGTGGCCCAGAGATTTTGCCTTTTAAATAATTTAATAACTCTATTGGGTTTGATAGTTTCACAGTACTGGTTTTCAACAACAGTACACAAAGTTATTAAATACTTTTGCACAATGGTGAGGAGGACCTCTGGGGATTCTGGGTTTGACTTGACTTTTTTTTGCTTTGAGTGTTCCACTTATTTTCCAAGCATTCTGAATGTACTGGGGAGCAAGAACTGAGACTTTTCTTGGGGAATATGTTGTTATAAATGGACTTCACAGGCAGCATAGAGAAAAACAAGGCTAGCACCTCATACACTTCAGTACTGCAGTAGCTCTGACATTTTGGAATTCCAAATTGCAGCAAGTACATCACTTTCACTGTATTAACATTTACTAGGGTAGGCTTATGGCTGACATGCTCTCTTTTGGGACAGCAACAGCATAACTCAATTGTCATAATAGGTATCCAGTCTTATATTGTACTCCCCAAGGTGTATGTGGCTTCCAGCTGCTACTTCTGTAGGTATCCCGTATATAATGCAGCATGTATGTTGGACCCACATGGTTGTTATGATAGTCCTAAGGCTAAGGCACCTAAGTTGGCATAAAATGCTTATGTTTTGACACCTGAATCAAGCCCTGAGAATGAGCTCGGGAAACCAGGCATTTTGCCTGTGCATAGCAAACGCTGCTGGAATGTGTCAGGAGCCTCCACGGCAATATCCCTCATGAGGATTCTTATTTCTGCGTACTAAGCCAGTCTCACTGGTCAGGTCTTTGGGATTTGGCTGAGAGCCTCAGAACAGAGACCATATAATCCTTACAACTACCCCAAAATCTCTTCTGCTTTGTAGGAAGGCTTATTTCCACGTGCCTTGTTGTTGCACTGCCAGTTATTTTCCTTTCAGATAGCAAGCCAATTTCTGGCTTCCCATTTCTCATATACACCTCTGCTTCTCATTTACTTCCCTCCTTTCTTTTGTTGGAGGCTCTTCTGTAGCTCCTGTGTATACCAGGTCCAACTGCAAACCCAGAAGGAGCTACTGAAGAGGTAGAAGTGTAGAATTTTTGTATGGAATTTGTGCAGTATGAATTTTTCTACATAATCTACTAGAATTCTGTCATGTCATGATAACCAAATTGTATGCCTGATTCTAACTGTTATGTCTATCATTTATTGCTTCCTACTTTTTATGTGGCTTGTTTAGACACTTTTTTCCCAGTTATGCAGCACAGGAAGCAATCTATTTATTGGTTTATAATATAATCTACTGTTCCTTTAGTAACTTTTTAGTAATTAGGCAGTAGGTTCTTCAAAACACACATGAGTGTGTAGTGCTGTGCCTCCTGAAGGTCTCTTCTTGATCACCTTGTATTTTAGGGTTCTTCTTAATCAGCCTCTCCTGTCAGCACGTCACCTACAATTCCCTACTCATGTTTCTTCTGATTCTGTTACTAAAGGCCTGCAGGATAGACTGAATACTCAGGTACACTTTTCCCTGCTGCTTGCCAATCTGGCCCTCCAAAGAAGAAATTGTGTCTGTGAAGACAAAACCAAGTTTCTTAAGAGACAGGCCCATGATGGTACTGAGGAAGAGCTTGTGCCTATAGCAGAACATGTGAGCACTCCACCGAAAGCCCACCCAACTCCAATACTTTACAAGCTTTCTACAGATCGTAGCTAAAACTCTGCCAGATGCCCAGAAAAGCATAAAGGGGCCATAAACACTAGATGAGAAACCAAGAAGGGAATCTTAAAGTGCAAACTTGTGGGATTAAGAAGTGTGAAATCAAGGCAGGTCTCATTTGAGCCAGCAGTAAAGAGAGGAAGATACAGAGAGGAGAACATGAGAAACTAAACACAGAAAGAAGTGATGCTATGTTAGGCAGCAAGGGGCTGTGCAAGGAGACTGAAACTATCGGACTTCAAAAGGAGGAGATTAAAAGAATGGGACAGGAATAGAAAGCTCAAACCCAGGAGTTTGGTATGAAGAACAGAGGAGAAAAAGAGACAGGAAAGTATACACCAGATAATACAGCAGTGGAGATAAAGACACTAACACAGCTAGATAAACAAACAGGATTTAAGCCTAAATCCTTATTCACAGAGCCTGTGTAAAGGATTGTTCCTGTGGCAGAATATCCCTGGTTTGTCTGATGCACTGACAAATAAAACATCATGAACTAAGATGTGTGTAACTGAGTTGAACACCTCTGTAAAACATAGTCTTGTTTAAATATAATTTGGGTTGAAGCAAATTATGTTTACCATCATCAAGAAAACTACATACTGAATCCATGATGTTTTTTCTTGACAGTTTTCCCACACATGGTGAAAAAGCTGAATACAGGCCTGCATGTGCTGATCATAATGTGCCTTTGTGTGGCCATTTTCTTTTCTCTGGTCAGTTTTGGATTCTGCATTCTTAACGCCATAAAAGTTCCTTACCGGGCTATTAAAGGTCCAGCAGGAGTATGCCTTTGGAACTTCCTTGCAGGTAAAGTAATTTACCAGTATTTTTCACTAGTCACATACAGAATGGAAAAAGTTCCTTCTCTTGCCTTACTAAATATCTCTTTGACTCAAATACTTGTGAATAAAATGAAGTTAACAGTAAATTCTCATCTATCAAAGCAGAAGTGCCAGTTGGCATATTGGCTTTTTGTGTCTAGTCAATGTTTGACAGGTGCTATGAATGCCAGACTTTAGGCATTATGTCACTGATAAAAAGTCTTTGTTACGAACACTGGCATCATGTTTGCCCATACAATAAAGTGTTTAAGCTATGTCTATGTCTATCCCTCCTCTGTATATTGCTCACTGTTGTAATTCAGTAAGTCTTTTGAAGAATAATCAAAATGTCACTTTTGTTTTGATTTGATAACAATGGTGAATACGTATTTCATTTCGTTGCAGGTGGGTTTGTAGTACTTGCAGTCACCAGCTTTATGGCTGCTGTGAAACTTCATCATCTCACAGAAAGAATTGCCAATTTTCGGGAAAATGTCTTTCAATTTGTTATCTTAGAAGAACGCTTTGAAGACTGTTTTTGGATTTGTGTGGCAAGTGCCACAGCACATGCAGTGAATTTGCTGCTAATAGCCATTAGTGGGATCAATTTTCCTAAAATTAAGACTAAAACAGAAGAAGTGAATGTTACAGCAGAAGATATCATGTACTAATAAATCTACAGAAAACTACTTTGGTTAAGTGAACTGTTGTGATAGAAACAGCTTCTTGGCTCTTCAACCTTTGATTTGGATGACCGATTCAGGTATAAACCTAGTAAAGATGTCAGTCTACAATACCAGCAATTAACGTGTCCATGAAAAAAGAAAAACGCAAATGCTATAAATATTGTCATTATGAACACTGACTGCTAAATTCTGTTTCTCAGTTTTTAGAAAATGCACACTTTGAGATGTTTTAGAAAACTAAGGTGAAATATGATTTCATCAAAACCAAGTGTCTTCTTTGTTTAGAAGAAAATACGTCTATCAAAAATCTCTTACAGGTTATTTCAAAACAGAAAGAATGGACATTTGCCAATTACTTTCACAGAATTAGCCTGAAAATGTTGAGACAGACATATAAAATATGTTTGATGATGCAATACAGGATTAAAATGAAAACTTCATCAACTTTATGGCTAAAGTTAAAGGGCCGCACATGCAAAGAATGTATAAAATGTTTTTAAAACAGACATTAGCAACCCTAACCCTAACCCTAACCCTAACCCTAACCCTAACTCTAACTCTAACTCTAACCCTAACCCTAACCCTAATCCTAACCCTAACCCTAACCCCACAAAGCAAAGAAGTGAGAAATGTAAAGTTTATGGGATGCTATTAGTCAATGAAAAAAAAATTAGCTGATAGATAAAGGTATCATTGAAGCTTCTGGAAGTAAAATTAACAGATTATAAGTAATAGTGTTTTAGATAACATAGAAAATAGTAATCTGACAGATTAATTCTCTTCTGAACCTTGTCAGTTCTTAAGTTTATCTGAAATCAGGTAAAAATGATGCATGATGAAACAGTATGAAAATGAATAAAAATGGTTAAATGGTTGGAAAAGTTACTTTCTTAGGAAGTACCATAATTTTGACAGGGATTCAACCAGTTCATGGGTAAAGAGGAATGAATATTTTTGAAGAATATGTCATTAAGCATGGTTATGGTGGCCAGTACTATCTTTGGGTTTGGCTCTACAAGGTTAGCAGGATTATGAGTGAAGCAGAAATTGCAAGGGTGCCTCTGCAATAGGCCCTAATAGCCTGTCTTCTTCAAAGCAGAGTTAAACATGGGTGGTTTTAGGAGCCGTAATTTTTTTTTAAGTCCCATAAAATTTAAGAGATAAATGGAAAGTTATTATAAATCTGTCTAGCGCACTCTTACAATTTTGCATAAAGGAGACTCAATAAAGCAGAAAAAGTGATTCCTAATTTATACCAATCACTTACTTCACCATTCTGATTGTACTGGTTGTTTCACTCAGTCTGTGCCTTGGGCCACAACTCCAGGAAGATGGTGCAATACCCAGAACATGGATAGGCAGCAAACAAACCCAGTCTGTGAAGGTGCCTTAGATGGTAACAGCAGAGTATTGCCCAGAAAACTGCCCACAGTGTCCTCTGTTGTACCACCACCTTCCTCTCCCAGAAAATTCCAAGTGGCTCTGAAACAGAAGAACTTAAAAGTGCAGCATAATTACACAAGTAGAAAATGTAATACTTGTCATTTGTAATCATGCTGTTAATATGTGTAATTTACTAGTAGTTATTTTATAGGAAGGATTATATTATGACATGTAACTTAGCCTTTACTAAATATAATTCTCTTTAGGAAGTGAAAAGGAAGAAGATTTTTAAATCCTTGAGTGATTGCTTTGGAAATGCTTTTCAGTGGTATTAATATTGCATGTATTACAACACATTTTTCATATTGATAATGAACTTCCTAATGCCCCACAAATTCCACTGCTACCCCAACCTAGTTAGTGAATAAGAGCCATGGAATTACTTAGGTAAGGAGAAGGTTAAAGATCTGCTGAAATGGATTCCTAGGCAGGTCACAGTAGCCCTGAGAAAACCCATAGAGTACACTGTGTACATGAAGGTCAAGAGGGATAGCTGGGCTGATCAGCTTTGTGGTTTCTTGGTTTGAATGAATCTAACAATGAGGTATACTCCAAAAAGAAGATTTCTTATAGCAGATGTATGAAGAAAATATTGTTATGGGATAGCTGCACAAGTTGAATGACTGAGAACGGTTATCACCCAGTGACTGTGCTGTGACTTGTGAGAAAATAGTATTGTCAGTTCACTTCAGAGTGAACAGAAATATTGCCATAAAATTAAAGCCAACTTCATATACCCCAAAAATACTCACTTAATTTTTAAGCACAGAATAGAATCACCATGTATGTAGAGAAACTGTAGAGCATCTAAATCGTTCAGAGGGCTAAGAAATTGTTCATTGTATCCAAGAGCCTTACCAAAATAAATGAAGCTAAAAACTAATTACCCCCTTGATTTGCTAAATGGTTTAATGTTAAAAAAATTAATTTTACAAGACAAATCAAATTGGATGCAATTTCCCTCAATCATTGTTTCTGAGTTCCACAGTCGTTAACTAAATGTGTTATTTCTCTCTGTACCACTTCATGGAAAAAGCCATTTGGTGAGAAGTGCAATGCACTCCTCGAGAACAGACCCAGCTCCTTCTTCATCATGTTCTGCTGGTCTAACAATGTAATTCCACTTACAGATGTGTGGGAAAGCAAACACTGTTATACACAGCGTAGTAAGGTGTCCGATTCTCACACATAAAAATTAATTACTTATAACCTATGTTTCACACTTCAGGGCAGGGAAAGAAAAAAGTGGATCATGTGATGTTAAAGTACAGTGCATGTTCATTGCTCTTCAGACTGCCAATACAATCGTGGTCAGCAAACTCCAGACAGTTCTTTTCCATACAGTGCTTTTCCTAGAGTAGCATACATCTGCTTCTGACATTACACTGATGACCCAGTATTCCAGTGTGAATTTTCCCGACAAAATACAACAAGTCATTCTCATTGTTGTTTTTTTTTAATTTTCCCTTAAAATTTTTTAAAATTTATTATTTTAGGTAATTTCAGTCTGGGATTGTACTGCTTTCTCTTAGAAAATAATGTGCGTTTGTAATAAAGCTTTACTTTCCCTAATTAATTTACATTCTAATCTTCAACATGCAAATCAGATACCCAATGTGCAGAACGGGGCTGGTTTTACCTCTGTGATAAACCACAAAGAGAAGTGCGAACCCTCCTCTAGACCATGCCACGAGAGGCCAAACTCCCTGTGAATCCGCACCACCCCCTGACGGATCCTCGGGCACAAACAGCACAATTCCGCTCCCGCCCCTCCGGACACGGTCGTGGGAGACGCTCCCGCGTCCAGCCCTCCATCCCGACGCTCCCGTCTCCCGCCCGGTCCCGCCCTGCATCCCGGCGTTTCCGTGTACCCCCCTCTATCCCGACGCTGCCCCGCCCCTCCCTCCATCCCAGCACTGCCGTGTCCCGCCCTCCATCCCC
>VWZD01001162.1:75359-155554 GCA_013396695.1 Sakesphorus luctuosus | reverse complement strand
CCATCCCGGCGCTGCCTCTCTGTGCCCTCTATCTCGGCGCTGTCCCGCCCCTCCCTCCATCCCGGCGCTGCCCCGCCCCGCGCGGCGCGGGTTGATGAGTCGTTCAGCGCGCCGGGCCGGGCGGCGCTCTTGCCCTCTTTCCTGCCTTCTTCCTTGCGTTTCCCTTGCTGCCTTTGCCCTCCTGCCATGCTGCTGCCCTGCGTGCGGGGGGCGGCTGCTCGCCGCCTCAGCCGGGACCTGCCCCTGGCCTGCCGCGGTCCCTTCCCGCGGGGATTCAGCCGCGGGCCGGCCGGGAAGGTGCGGGCGCGGAGGGGCCGATCCGGGCGCGGCGGGGCAGGAGGAGGCGGCAGTGGGAGCGGGTCCCTTCCTCCCGCCCGGTCCGGCCCGGCTCGGGGTCGCTGTGCCCCCCGGAGCTGAGCCAGCAGCGGTGCGACTCCCCTGGGTGCACCTGGATGGAGATCTGCATTGCGGGGAGCGGGAAAAAGAAGCTCTTTTAAACTTTAAATTACTAACTGAAAGAGGTTTTGTCCTCATCTATTCGGCAAAATTATTATAACTTTAGTTGTGTTGTATCCAATTTCTTTTCCACACTTAAAAGTAGTTGTAGTAGTTGATCCTTACCAGTGTTGCTCTGTGCATCATGTTGGATAAATATATAAACTGAGATAAATATTTATAGGAGTAACAGTGGTTTGAACAGTGGCCTTACT
This sequence comes from Sakesphorus luctuosus, assembly GCA_013396695.1. NCBI lineage: Eukaryota > Metazoa > Chordata > Aves > Passeriformes > Thamnophilidae > Sakesphorus > Sakesphorus luctuosus. The sequence goes on along the minus strand of VWZD01001162.1, from coordinate 154,844 downwards.
GCCCCTTGGATGGGTCTCTAAATTTCGTGTTGTTTGCATTAATGTGTCCTTTTCTAGGGTCTTGTTCTGGGAGTCTACTCAAGTGAAAAGGATGGTGGTGCTGCCCAGTTCACTAGTGCAGGAGATGCTTTTAATACGCTTGTGTCTGGAAAGCTGAGAGAACTTCTGTCCCTGTAAGTGTGTGATAAGCTTCTGAAATGGATTAAAGTACTTAGAAACACCAATAGGAATGATCTTTTTTTTCTTAATTATTGGTGTTTATTTCCATATCACTGTCTGACTGGTATTTGCTTCTGCCAGGTCAGTTTGGAGGGGAACTCCCATGATAAAACCAAGCACTGAGGAAACATGCAGAATGTTCAAGGGATCTGTCCTCTGTGGGGACCTGACTGTGTGCATGAGCACTGAGCCAAGCATCCCAATTTATTTGTGTGGCACAGTGCATGATTGTGGAGTGAATGTAGTACCATAGCATTTATCACCTGTAAGGACTTCTGTACTGAAGGGATCTTTTTGTGTCCTAGATGTGGGCCACCTTTGAAGAAAGGCAAAACACGCATATTTCATGGTTTGCATCAGGTATGAACTTTGCAGTTTTGTGTGCTGATTAATGTGTGAAAATTGCCCTTACATCTAATTTTAAGCTGAGTTCACTGCTGTGCTTGTATAAATGGCCTGCTCTTCTTCCCCCCTCTTGTCTCTCTCAACAAAAATGTGGTTCTTATTGAAGCCTCCTGTCCTGTACTGCTCATGTTTGCACAGCCTTTTGCAAAGTCCTGTACTCACTCCAATGTGCTGTAAATTTAGAGCATGTCAGTGAGTCTGCTCCAAAGGTGCTCTACTCTGAGTAGCTGCTTATTGAATGAGCTGAAGCACAGCAGTTTTGAATCTGACTTCTACGGGCTCCCCAGGGAAGTGCTCACAGCACTAAGCCTGCCAGAGTTCAAGGAGCATTTGGACAATGCTCTCAGGCTCATCATGTGATTCTTGGGATGTCCTATGCAGGGTCAGGAGTTGGACTCGAAGATTCTTTTGGGTCCGTTCCATCTCAGGTGTTCTGTGATTTTGCTGTGCCTCCTGTGTCCAGGAGGAATGAGTGCATGAAGGTGTACCAATAGGTGCAACGACCTTCCAGACATGACAGCTCTAACACAAGGTAGTCCTATCATAGGCTCTTGTCAGAGGTGTTAAAGTTGTGTGTTTGAAACCTCTGAAAACAAGACATAGGAGTGTTCTTCAAGCAGGACTTTTGTCTGCACAGACATGATCGATCACAGAGGTATGAGATGGGGAGTCATCTCAAAATCAGGCTTTTAGTGCCATTTGAGAAGCCTAAAATGCATCATACACCAATGTGGAGATGGCCAACATATGATTTTTGCCTTTTTAGAGTAGTAGCTAGGCCTAGGGAGGCATGTAATGTGATGCTAAGAGTGCCTATCTAAGGAACTGAGTCTTATATTAGGGCTATTTAAATAAATTAATTTGTAGTGAGCATTACTTACCATGTGTAAATTCCTGTGCAGACCCTGCATGCAGGTGACACTGGACTCAGTAAAAAGGCTTTCAGAAAAGTCATGGAAGTTGAGTGCACTGAAGATCCCTTTATCATGGTTCTGCAGACTGGATAGGCTCTGAAGTGAGTAACAAAACTCTGCAAAAGAAGATAGGAGAATTTGACCTTACACACTCTTCCAAGTGTGCAAAATAATGATAACTAAAACAATGTTAACTGGAGTCACTGACCTTCTGGAAAACTAACACTAGTTTCAGCATCTTGTGGACTAAAAGATTTTATTACAGTGTAGTAGTTTGAAAACTGATTGTTAGAGGCTGACAGATGGAAGGGACAGCCTTCATTTTCCTTCAGAGTTGTGGAAATATATATATGTTCACATATATAACTTTGAGCTTTATACAAATTTGACTTCGTTCTTACAAGACTCCTTTAATCTTTGTTTCTTCTTCCTTCTCACCTTCTGCTTGCATTTAGTCTGCTGTGCTACATTGTTTTCCTGAATTATGGAGAGATGTAACCTCTCTGCAGCTTTGGTTTGCTACCTGGCAAATCATGCCAGCACAGCTCCTGAGATGAGCTAACAGATTCAGCTTTCAAAGTGGTTTTATTTCCTTGAAATGTTAGAGAAAAGGTTACATTTCTCCAGCTCAGTTCTGGCCTTGGTTGCAGTTGGAAAGCTGGATCTGCTTTCCAAGGACTCTCAGGCTTGCTTACTCTTAGGAGTATCAAATTTTACTACTATGTGTTGAGCATAAAGCATGTCTGCTGCAATGCACATAATTATTACCTGGCCAAAACAGTAACTGGCTGAGTGCCTACGGCAAATGATTGGGAGCACAGGACAGTGGCTCTGTATGGGCACTCTTAACAAAAAGTGCCTATTGCAGAAAAAGTACTGAATGTGTTATAATGCTGTGCTGTGCTTGGTTTGATTTGGAAAGTAAAGTCTTTTTAACAACTCTGCTGTAACAATGAGGAAAGTGAATCCATTTTTGTGTTGGCTTCATCCAGGACTTTCCAAGTGTGGTGGTAGTTGGCTTGGGTAAGAAGAATGCTGGAGTAAATGACCAAGAAAACTGGAATGAAGGCAAAGAAAATATTCGTGCAGCTATCGCAGGTTAACTATTAAATTTTCTTTAGCATTTTGTTTATAAAGCAATTGCAGTGGGGCAGCATGTTCCATTTTTGAAGAGCGAGTCTAGATATGCCCTTGTTTTGAAATGCACAACTTACTGCATGGATTGGTAAGTGCATTTACTTGTCACTGATACTCATGTAAATTTTTCTTTAGTGAGCAAAGAGTTATGGAGCATGTAAATCAAATCTACAGACAGGTAACTGTAGTTATTTACATCAAATAACTTTCTTAAACAGTGTGATACTGAAACAGCACTTGTCTAATTATTACTTTAAAGCCTGAGAGCATCACCAATTCACTTTATGCTTGCTTGGTACTTAAGTATGCACATATGTTTGCTTCTGCCACTTAGTTCATAACTGAGATATTTGTGGTTTAAACCAGTACCTTTCACAACATCAGTAGTATGATTCAGTTTGTTATTTGTCGTAGGCAGAGGAGGCCCTTATTTTGATCAAGGATGACTGCTGCATCTAAGTGTGTATAAAACAAGAATAAAGAGTTGTCACTGCAGAGTTTATCATCTCTGACTGGATGACAGCTGTATGTCCAAATTGCTAGCCTGTAGCCGCCAAAACATTGTTAAATTATTTTGGTACAATATAGAATTTATGGAATACGTTGTTTGTTTATAAAAATATGTATAAACTCGTCTGGAAGGAAAAGCAGTCATATTCTTGGAAAAAATCTAAGTTATGGCAAATTTTTGCTACCAAAAATAGTCTTAATTTAAAGCACTGCAGAATGATAAAGCTTTGCTTTGCTATATAATCAGCTTAAAGAAGTCAGAACAACTATGAATTTTCCTTTTTGTTCTTGTGAAATGTTTGAATCATTATAATTCATTAAGTGATATTTTTAGTTGTTTGTCAGTATATGGTCATTAGCATTTTTAATTATTCTACTGCACGATCTCTTTAGTTGAATTACTTACACACTCAGATATTTTAAGATTATTTTTTTTTCTTTGAAATGTCATAAGGATCATCTCAGACACCTGTTTTGCTGTTCTGCACATACTTGGCCTACTAGTTTTGTGATGTATTTTTCAGTTGGCTGTAGGCAGATCCAAGACCTGGAGATCCCTTGTGTTGAAGTAGACCCCTGTGGAGATGCACAGTCAGCTGCCGAAGGTGCTGTCCTTGGATTGCATGAGTATAATGAGCTGAAGCAAAAAAAGAAACCTATAGTTACTCCTCAGCTTCATGGAAGGTGATGGCAAAGGAAAGCTTGCCTATTTATTTATCTGTTTATTTGTTTATTTATAAACCCATATGCATAGCATGCTTTTACAGTAGAAAACGAAAACTGAAAGGACGAGCACCAGTTTCCTCTTAACTCCTCCTACTCGTTTGAATTTCCTGAAGTATTTTACATCTCAAGTGTGTTTATAGGATTTGTTTTGTATGTTTTTTATTATGCCATATGCTGAGGTTAAGGATAGATAAATGCTGCTTCATAGAAAAGAAGGCCCAGGATAAAAATAAAAGTAAAATATTACTTGAAGCATAGTTGTAATATACAAAGACTTTGGTTGGGATTGTGTGCCAAATCTGTGGAGCAGAGGTATTTCAAACTCCATAAATGGATAAATCCTTTTGAGAATCAGGAAATGCTAATTGGCACCAGACCATGTCAAAACGGATATTTTATGTAGTTCATTTGCTATATTTCCATTCACAGAGTATAAAGTCCCTTCTGGTCTCTAAATCAACATCACTGTTACTTGATAGCAGAAGTAGAATCAGAGCTTTTGGTTTCGGAACAGTTGTCAGAGTGAAGTTTGGATATTCCTACTGGATATTCTGTCATGCAGAGGAGAGGTATTTCCTATACATACTTTAAACAGGAATAAGTCCTTCCTTACAAAGAAGTTAGTGAAATAAAAGCAAACCTCCTGATTTAAGCATGTCTTGATAAGCTACGTGCAACACTATATTCCCATGTTGTAACACAGCAGATAGTTTGAAAGCCGATTACATTTATATCAAATAAACATTTCCTGAAAAGATAGATGGTCCTGTTAGAACTTACGACACTGGAAGTAATTTTTGTATATAGTAATTTAGGTTGGAAAAGACTTCTGAAGGTCTTCCAGTCCAGCTCCAAGTTGGATTAGGGATAACATGGACATTACACAACTTTAAAGTGTGGTCATGTTAATCAGGCTTTTGTTTAGTCCATGTTTTATTATCTCCTGAGGTGAAATTTCCAGAGCCTCACTAGGCCATCTGTTGTACTGATTAACAACATGCATGGTGATTTTTTTTACTTTACTATCTTAATGTGCAGCTGAGATGTGTCTGTCATCATCTTTGCTATGAACCCTATTTAAGGTTATAAGAAAGACTGCAATTTGATCTTTCCTGATTTTTTCTTCTTTAGGTGCAACAAACACAATTCCCTTAGCTTCTCCTCATATGCCATGTGCTCCAGCTCCCTACCCTTCCTAGAAGCCCTCCTTTCCTTTTCACTTTCTCCAGTTTCTCAGTATTGGGTTTGTATTCTGGAACTCAGAAGTGAACAGAGCTAGATGCAGCCTCGCAAATGCTAAGGAAGTAAATAATTATTTCCCATAACATGCTTGCTCTGCTCTAATCCCCAGCATGTGGCTGGCTTTTTTCACTGCAGTTATGTACTGCTTACTCCAGTTCAACTTGTCCGCCAAGACCCACAGGTTCTTTTCTGCAGTTTTGCTTTCTGCCTAGTCAGTGTCCAGCCTGACCATTGTGTAGAGCTGTCCTGTACCAGGTACAGGACTTCACCCCAGTCTTTGTTAAACTTCACACTGTTCCCCTTGGAGCATTCCTCTGCCTTGTTAAGGCCCCTGTGAATGGTGGCTTTACCCTCCCCATTTCAGGTGCTCCCCATAATGCCACATTGTCCGTGAACTTCTAAGGGTACATTGCATTGTCCAAGATGCTGATGAAGGCATCAGCCTCAGTATCAACTCTTGAGAAACACCACACAGTTAATTGTCAGCTAGGCCATTCAGCTGTTGTCTGCTACCTTCTGAGCCCAACAGTTCTTCCAGTTTGTCACCCTTTTTGTAGTTAATGTTTTCTCAATTTGTCTGTAAGCATTCTATGTGAAAACCTTGCTAAAGCCAAGAAGAATCACAATCATTTAGGCTGGAAAAGACTCTCTAAGATCAATTACATCCACATTACAACACCTAGTCCTCTGTGACAACCCTCTCATGATAAAAATCAGTTAAGTGGGTCAGGCATGATTTGCTCCAACTCTGTAAGGACTGTTTACATTATCCATCTTTTGTTCATTCATATACGTGGAAATGGCTTTCAAAACTACTTTTTCCATTAACTTTTAGGGAATTAGTCGAGGATAACTGGCTTGTAGTTCCCTATATCCCCCTTGGCATTCTTAAAGATGGCTGCATTCAATTACACCTTTCAAACACCAGGCTTGCAGTGATGCCAGCCTCAGAATTCTCTCTCACATGCTACCTGCTGCCAAAGACTTGTGTACGTCCATCTTCCTTAAGCAGTCCTAAGTGTATTTTCCTGTCACAGAGAGTACCTTTCTTCCCCTAACTCAGTTGCTAAGCACAAAGAACTGGGGAATCTGCAAGCATATCTTTACAGTTAGTAAGACTAATGCAAAGCCAGCATTGAGAACTTCACTATTCTGAGTGTTCACTAGGTTGCCTTGCACTGTTTAGCAAGAGGACATGTTATTCTTTCCCTGATGATGTACTTGTTGAAATCCTCCTTACCTTTCCCACTTCTTGGCAGTTTCAGTTGCCAGCTGAGATTTGGCTTCTTAATTCCATCCCTCCATAACCAGGCACTATTTCTATATTTCTCCTGGATTCCTCCATCACTGTTCTGCTCTTTTGAGAGGTGGAATCCTGCTCAATGTCCCGCTTTGTGATATCTTGTAAACCAAGTAAGTTTTTTAGTTCAGTTTCAGTGAAACAGAAGGCTTTGTACTGGTTGTCTTGCAAAGTAACCAGAATGACGTCCCCATTTTCCTATGCAGGCAGCTCTGTGAAAGTTTGCTCTCTAATTTGTTCATGCAATGAGATCTTCTTATTGCATAATCATATTTCAGTAAAAGGGAAAACAGAATTGGAGGCTTTATATGGTAAATAAAAACTTTCAGGGCTGTTACAATTAATGCAGTTACAAATTTTGGAAAGTGTATTAAACTTCATACTTAAAGATTTAAGTCAATCTCTGATTAGTAAGGATTAGGACAAGACCTAATGTATTGGACAGATGATTTTACATCTGTCTGCTCTAGGATTTTCCTAGCTTTCTGTGGAGCATTTGGCACTGACTAGAACACACATGAGTTACTAGACTAGATGCACCTTGGATCTCATACAAATTCCTTGTTGTAAGATAACTATGATATTCTTCATTGCTCCAGATTAATGAGCTGTATTTTCAGAAAGAGAATATATGAATGCTGACAATGTCTTACTTTTGCAAATGTGTGTAATTCTTATTGTTGTGTGTTGTTTAGTGCTGAAAGTGAAGCCTGGCAAAAAGGTGTTACCTATGCTGAGGGTCAAAACCTTGCTCGGTACCTTATGGAGGCTCCAGCTAATTATATAACTCCAATCAAATTTGCTGAACACATTGAACAGAAGCTCAGAAGTTTCAGTAATGTGAAAGTCCACATAAGGTAAATTCCACTGAAATCATTGCTCTACAGGGTAGAGGACCATGACTGTAAGATAAGATACCTCCCAGGTTACTCAAATCTGCAGTGGGATCTCATTTCCCCTCTGCTTCTTTAAATGATGAAAGCAGGGGAGGCATTTGGTAAAAAGGCATGAGGAGTGCCCAGACTGCAAGCTACTTTTAGGATTAGAAGGTGAGCTGCTAGTTTGCAGAGGAAGCAATACTATGATGCAGTAATATGATTAACTGTCAATTATTCATGCAGTCGACTACTGCTTAATTAACACTACGCTGTGAAAGGAAGTCTGATAAAGACTCAGTGAAGAGAAGGCAAATATTAGGTACCTTTTGTTTTCTTCCCTGGGTTTTATACATACCTTTCCTTTTTTTGGGGTGGGGGTGGGGGTGGTATGTGGTAATGAAATAGCCTCTATTTATTGCTGTTACTGTTGGGTTTTTTAATACATTTTAAAAATATTGAGTTGGAGCCATAAAAGCTCTTGCAATTGAATTTGCACAGCTAGTGCTTCTTGCCCTTGTATCTCTACTTGCTGCTTTTCAGTGGAAATGAAAGTGGTTGTGCAAGTGTTGGAGGCTGTTTTGTTGACAAGCAAAAGACTGAGGGAAATCAACTTTGCCTATAGTTAAGTGTCTTGCTACCAGAACGCTAAACTGTAACTTGCTGCAGTATTGTTACTTCACATACCTGTACCATCTAGAGGCTCCCTGGCAAGTGAAAGTTTAATGTTTGTGCAGAAACTGTAGACAGGCTGTTGTTCTGGCTGCTTTTTAAACAAGGCAAAACAAAGATCAAGGAGCAACTTTGAGGAAGTATTTTTTTGCCTCACAAAAAAAGGTAACAATGGTTGGATTTAAATTACAGTTTCCAAAAAAACTAAAATGAAATTGTTTGTGTACGAACCTTCAAGGTTCATGATCTCTTAAAAACAATCATCTTGGTCAAAGCATCCAATTACAAAACCCCCAAAATTAATATATGTATCTATTGCAGACCGGAGTCTTGGATAACAACAGAACAGATGGGAGCGTTCCTGAGTGTAGCTAAGGGTTCGGCTGAACCTCCCATCTTTCTGGAGATTCACTATCTGGGGGCTCCTAATACAAATGACTCCCCCTTGGTGTTTGTAGGAAAAGGAGTTACGTTTGACAGGTATGTATGCTAATATTTTAATGACTAGAGGGGGGAAAATGCTATTCATGTTCAAAAGGGAGATGCTTTTTCTTTGCTCAGCACATCCTCCAATGCCATTTCATTGAACTTGCCTTATATAGTAGCTTGTGCTGCTTTTCCTGGGGATGAAACAAGATTGGTTATACAAAGGAATTGTAGGAATTGGTATGCCATCCATCATCTTGTAAGGGGAAAATGGAAATTTAGGGGAGAGGAAAACAAAGAACGTACTACTTTTGTGTTGCCCTGAGCAAATTTCTGGATAAAGGATTTACATGTTTAGAATTGCAGTGTGTCACTGGACATCTAGATGATGCTTAAGGAAATAGAAAATAGTTCATTCTTTGCAGAAGTTCCTTATAACTGCTTTCCATGTACATATTGCTGAAGAATGTATCAGTCTGTTCCCCTTTCCGTATGTTGATGCTACCAAGTATACTATTTTGTTCTTGTTTTGTGCAATTCTGCTGTTATAAAGGCCATTGAGTTAGTCCACTGTAGGTTACGTGGATTTTTACGGTCTCCTAATTATAAGGAATAACTCAGGGACACATTTTATCTCAAATGAAAGCCCACGTACCTTGCTTCCAGTATGCTTACTAATGTTGCAGGAGTATCTGAAAACACCAGGTCTAGCATTTACTGATACTTGGTGTTAAAACATACTGGTGGACAGAATATTATCCCTGTATGCAACATCAGACTCGTACATAGGGCGATGTGCTCTGTGTTTCAGCGGTGGCATTTCACTGAAGCCATCGTCGGGTATGGATGCCATGAGAGCAGATATGGGAGGGGCAGCAACTGTCTGTTCAGCCATTGTGACAGCAGCAGCTTTAAATCTACCTCTAAACATAATTGGTAAGTGTGTTTGTGGGAGAATCAAAAAAAATCGTAATTTTACCAGATTTTGTTTAGACAGTAATTTTCCAGTATCAGCAGTGATAATGGCCTTGTGGAAACATCCTGGGCTCTTGCAGACCTACTTCTCTAATTGTCATGCTCAACCTCTTTTCCATTTTTACTTGCATATCAAAAAATACAGCTTTGCTTGAATAAAAAAAAATCAGCTTTTTTTGAATCAAAACCTAGCTTGGCTCGAGTAAAATATTGTAATACCAAATTAAGATTTTGAAGGCATCATTTTTAGATCTTAGGAGGAAAATGATTGTTAATAAACATATTCTTAATGAGTTTTTCAGAAGTCACGATCCTTCATTCTAAGAAAGAATGTAGATGTCTGTATAAGCAATTAAAATGAAAAGGAGTTAGCTGAGCTACCTCCATGAGTGTTTGCCTCAGCTGAACAGGAAGAGGGAGCAGCTCTTGTTTCCTCAGGTGAATGTCTCAGCAGAAAACTAAACCAAAAAATACCCAGTCTGTACTATTAAGTATGAGCAATGCTAATTTTTTTCTGAAAAAAAGCTTATTTTTTTATGCCGAGCTAAAATTAAAAGAACTCGTTCAGAAACCGTGGCAAAACCAGGTGGCGATGACATGTAATCCATTCTAGGATAAGTTTTATGTTCGAAAAAACGTCGACTTTGAGGAAATGGGTATTTTAGTCACTTCTGGGCTTCACCCAGCAGAGGGCAGCGATGCACACACGGCCTCGCGGCGTTCCTCACCTGAAAGTGCAATGGGAAGGACTGCCAGGGGAGTAAGTCTGTAGAAATTCCACCGAAGAGACATGCTCTGCTTTTGGACCTTGTTGGTGGAGTGCATTTCATCCCATTTGCAGTTGGAGTTTTAACACTGAGCCGCTTTTTTGCTCATCTTTAGTTGCCCTTGTTATGGTTGGAGTTACAGGACAACTCCTTGGACCACTGTGCACATTATACAATGGTTATTTACAATGAGGGGTGGTCCTGTGGTGTAAAGGTGAGCACTCTGGACTCTGAATCCCAAGGACCTGAGTTCGAGACTCAGTGGGGACCATCCCCAGGGCAGTTCAATGCCTCCCTGTCATCCCATCCCGTCACATCTCGGATGCTGAGCAGGGTCAGCCCCGGTTAGTATCGGGTGCTGTGACAGTCCTGAGGACTTCACTGTCACTGTCCAAGCTCGCTTGGCCGTGGCAAATGGACCAGTGGGGCCAGTTCTGTGCATGCTGTGCCTCACCTAAAAAATCCACTGTGCAGGCTGGAAGGGCACACCCACGTGGGGAGAGCCCTGCCCAAATCTTCATTCGCGAAGTCTGGCCATACTTACATCCATTTACAATGAGCAGTGCTTGAATGGCTCACAGTGTTCATTTGAGAAGTGTTAATTTTAATTTCAGAATGGAAGATAGCCCTTTACATGTGACTAGTTTAGATGTGGGCAACATAAGATGGTATTTATTGCTCCTCTGATCTCACTTTTTTGTCCATAAAGCAGAAATACATCCTAGTGGTAAAACGGTGTAGGTGAGAAAGTGCAGTGGTGCATCATGCAGAGGAATTTGCCATATTGAAAACCAGACCACATGTCTTTTGGTAATCAGAAGAACTTGGAGAATAATTTTTGAGCATAAATTCAAGATCAGACTACTACTGTTTTCTTAAGGAGGTGTTCAGGGTTTATCTAAGTGGTTTTATTATACATCTTTTCTGAGAAGGAAACTAGTAATGTACTTTTCTTTTTGTCTCTGAGTTTTGGCACCCCTCTGTGAAAATATGCCCAGCGGGAAGGCAAACAAGCCTGGGGATGTAGTTAGAGCCAAGAATGGAAAAACAATACAGGTATGCATGAGAAACTTGGATTTTGAATACTTTTAGTGAATTGGTTTAATCAACCAAGTTATCTGACTGCAGTCAGAGTGCCAGTTTGAAAAAAACCTTTAAAAAGTTAAGTTGTGCAAATATACAGTTTTTAAAAAATGTAACAAGCATGTTATTAACTGGAAATTACTATCATAGAATTCTTTAAAATATAAATTTAGTTTGAAGAGATGAGACATGCTTTTTAAATTGTTAGGAAAAGCTGCAAAGTCAGGTCATTTACTGAACATACTAGAAAATCTTTTTTTAGCACAAGAGGTTGTTACAGTGGTTGTAAATATAGGCTTGCAGTCCCAATGAATAATGTTAATTGCTTCCAGCAGACCCTTCAGGACAATTCCTTGCTGTCTGGAGTAAGACATAAAAGTATTAGTTTCCTGCTGATGTAACCAAGGTCTTTATGCTGCCAAACTGCTCTGTACAATCAGAACTCTGAGTTCTGGGGCTGTTTGTTGATTCAAAGAAGCTTACCCAAAATACATATTTCATATTTATTACAAACTGTTCTATACTCATCTAATAGATTAAATTGTACTGAAAGTCATTGTGCTGTAGATCACTGATTTGATGCAGAAGTAGATGACTTAGTATTTCTGTCTGGATTTCTGTGATTCTGCCACTTCTGACTTGCTGAACCTTCCAGTTCCTTGAGGTTCTTCTCCCAAAACTGAATTCAGTCACCCTCTGCTTTGAGGGAAAAAGACTGGGTACCTGTTGCCCCAGCAGGAAGAAATTTGCAAGAAGTGGTAGTAGTATAGAGCACATTGTATAATCAATCTTCCAGAATTCATCATGACGTTTCCTGAAAGGGGAAACGAGCAAATGTGTCATTTTTTTAAAGGGAAAAAATGTTGAGATCCGAAGAGAAAGAAGTATAACAAGGAACTGCTTCCAGGCATGTCTTTGTGCTTCTTTGTAGTATGCTCTCCTCCTTTGTAGTTTCTGTTGGCCACATCTCAGCCCCTGGGATTCCTGGGGCTTTGCTGGGTGTGCCAGCCTGTGTGTTCCATTGGGGTACCTCTCTGGTCTCCAGGCTCTTCTGAGGAATCAGCAGCACAGACACCCACCATGCGGAGCAGGTTGCAGTGCTGAAAAATGACTTGACCAAGGCTACAGATCTGCTTTAATTGTGTAAACATAACTGTGTATCAATACTAATTTTTTTCTTATTTTCAGTGTAGTTTGAGTAAATATCCAACAATTGTTTAGGTTAATATGTAAGAAATACATCAATGAAAGGGCTGTTTACAGAAGTTTTTCACTAATTTTGTCCCTGAAGGTAGATAACACAGATGCAGAAGGAAGGCTGCTGTTAGCTGATGCTCTCTGTTACGCCCACAATTTTAATGCAAGCGCTATCGTGAATGCTGCAACGTTAACGGGTAAGCAGTTTCCCTTCTCTGCTCATTTTGCAGTCAGTTCTTTGTTACACGTTAGTTGGGCTGTGGATTAGTTGCACTGTGCACATGAATTCAACCTTAATACAACTGAGACTTTACATGTTTCAGGACAAGGATGCTCACAGTTTGTGCTGTAACAACCTGTGCAGCTGCACAGTGTTTCTGGGAGTGGGGAGGGGACTAGCATGGAGAGGACATGCCCAGCAGTGTAGATAAAGTTGGAACTGAAAGCGGGAAAACCTATGGAGACTTCAGTGTTTCTGCTGTGTTTCCCTCTTCTCCCACTTCTGAGCTAAGCCCTCCCATCTCCCAGGGCTGTGTGATGCAGAGATAGTGGTGTGGCTAGGGAAGAATCCTGCACTTGGTACGGGCTGTGCTGGAGCCCAGATAGCTTCTTTGGGAATGGCTTGCTGAGTGCCTGAGCTCTGACGTAGCCAGCACCCATTCTGCCATTATGTCAGCCAGCTCAGGTCTCCATGATGGTACAGAACAGGAGAGTCATCACCTTCCCAAGAATTTGTTTGACTGGAGTGTCTCCTATGTAGTGTACCTTTTGTGTACCCTTAGGCATTATGAAATGTGTTTTAATTGTTTCATCTCTAGAGTTGCATAATAGTGAAATTATAAACACAAATTTTAAAGGACCATTGTAAATGCATCTCATGAACTCGGTAACAGGTTGTCATGGTGAGGTGACTGTAGCTGAAATGAGAGCAAACACCAAAGAGTAGTTCAGACAAGAGTCCACTGTGTTCTTTAATGAATATGCTAAGAAAAATAATTATGTCAACTCTCTGCTAGTATTTTAAATTATGTTCCATCAGTTTTACCAGTTGAAATTCTGTGGGAAATTTCAGTAGACAGAAGGGAAACTGATTTTTAAATTGTTGGCTTGTATAAATACATATCCCATTTGGGATCCTTGCACACCAAGCAGGAAGGAGGAGAGCTCCTGTAGAAATTTCTGACATTTTACTAAACTACTTTTGTTTTCTTTCATCTTACTGAGGATTGAGTGTTGAAGAAGCTGGCATAAAATAGATAAATATGTATGTAATCTCAACCTTAAGCATGGTTTAGTACTTTGATAAGGACTATTTCAATTTAAAGTAGATTCACACACACTGCAAAAATCTGTGCAAATGCAATTCACAAAAGGAAAGTATCAGCCTGAAAATTATAGAGGTCTGTAAACTGGAAAAAGTCCACTGACATTTTCTATATGGAAATAATATCTAGACCTTTTTTTAGAAGATAGTAATTGTTTAATACATTAACCTAGAAATATTGCTAAGAAACATCAGAAAATCTAGTTTCATGAGGAACAGAATATAATTTTTATGATTTCTTGTCCTATAATATTATATAAATGTTTTAACAATGTTCAAACCTATAAAAATCTGAGTGTGCTAAAATCTTGAGGTTTTGCAGTCTGATTAATTCCCATTACTCATAATGGGAATTGAAAATGGAAAGTTCTATGAGGAGTCAGGATGCAGGGAATAGCTCAGGTCCACCTTTGCCTTAGCCATATAACCTGGAAGGTGTGTTTCTGTAGGTGCCATGGATGTTGCACTGGGATCTGCTGCGACTGGAGTGTTCACAAATTCATCTTGGCTTTGGACTCACCTCTATGAGGTAAGCCATCTCCAGTATTGTTAAATCATAATAGTAATAATTCAGTGATGTATGTTATTGAAAAGTTAGTACATTACTGAAAGTCTTCATGCAAATGTAAAAGAGATGTTATTACATTTTGAAATTTCAGAGGAATGGTTTCAGTACTGTATTTAATTGAAAATAATTAATGTTGACTATTAATTACTATCTTTTCAGTGAGGTGTGATATTGTACACCAAACAGCATGCACATCATCTCAAGGATCTGCATGTTCTGGTAACTTACTGCATATGGATAAGCTCTGGACTACTGACAGTAATTAGGTCATGTTGAAAAGATAATTGATCTTGCTTAACAACACTGAGACACGAATTCTAGGAGGCTTTCTCAGTAGCTGAAGTGTGATGGATCGAGGAAGCCTCTGAGGGAAAAGATTTGTGTTGTCATGAAAAAGGAAGAACAGATTAAAGAAATGTGGTCTTTTGATGTTCCTTTCTGGCTAACACTAGAGTAACCTAAAAAGTAGGATTTCCTGTTTTGTTCTGCAGTGTATTCCCAAATAACTAATATTATTAGAAGATTTTTAGACTGAGCAAACCTAAACAAAAAGAAGCATGCATGAAACCAGGGCTTACAAAGGCAGGTTAAAAAAAAAAAGAAAAGAAAAATTTGCCCAAACTATCACTGTTTCTTTCTCAGGCCAGCATTTTGACAGGAGACAGAGTTTGGAGAATGCCTCTTTTTGAACATTACACAAAACAAGTAACAGACTGTCCTCTTGCAGATGTGAGTAACATTGGAAAGTACAGCAGGTAAGATGAACCAGTATCTTTCACGTGCCCCTTTCCTTCAGTGTTATTGTTTAATATGTGTGCTGTTGGAGTTGCTTTTAGAAACAGTCCATTTTTCTGCTTCCCACAGAGCTGGAGGAGCATGCACAGCTGCTGCATTCCTGAAGGAATTTGTGACTGCCCCTCACTGGGCTCATTTGGATATTGCTGGTGTGATGTTGAATAAAGACGAGGTGCCGTACCTTCGGAAGGGCATGGCAGGGCGGCCCACGAGAACCCTCGTCGAGTTTGCAGCTCGGTTAAGTCAAGACAGTCACAATGCCAAATAAAAATACTTGTTCTAAAATCATCCACTCTGCCTTAAGAAAAAAAATCTTAAAAGGTATTATTGATAAATGAATGCCCCAAGGATGTTTTCATTATGTTAACTACAAATTCATTTTATAAATTATTACTTGGGTAGGATTATCTCAATTTTGAGATTTGTCATCCTATAAAAAAATACTGTTTGAACTATTGAGATATTTAATACCAAAACATGATAATGGAAAACACTGGAACTCCTGTTTTATATGTAAAGTAAACATAATTACTGTAAACAATAAATACCTTATTTGGATGTGTGTTTTGATTGAGAGAGAATGAACAATAGGAGATCACAGCTATGCCTTAGTTTTGGATGAACTGTAGGGGGTGAGAAAGGTAGCTCTGCAAAGTTCATAAAAATGCCATTCTGACATTTTTCATATTAAAGCTAGACCTGCTCTTGTGTATTGAGGCAAAAATGATGCTGCATCAGACATTTTAGGCTATTGCAATTAGTATGATTAGCATGGCTTCAGCACAGAATTATGCAGTTAGTGCTAAACACGTGTCAGCAAGAATGTATCTTGTAACTGTTTTACAAAAAACTAATGAATGCAAGATAGGGTTTCCTGAGGTTTATTTTTGGAACTGCCCCCATCTCATGTACTTTTTGTCGTCCTGCTCCTCCCCCCATTTCCCACTGTGAGGCTTTTGGGCTCCAAAGAGGGACAGAACTCTGAGACTCAGCTGAAACATCAAACAGACTTGACACTTACCCTGTGAGGCAACGTTTTCTTGGCAATTTGAGGGATCCAGGCCCAGAGCGTGAGGTTTGTTTTGGATTTTTTTGTTAAAGTCTGGTGTGTAACAAGGAATGCTGAAGCAGCGTTGACCCAGCCTGGCACTTTAAGGTGCAAATAGGGCAGAGACTGGCGAAGGAGTGTGTTGCTACAGAGGATGTCTGTGCTGTGTCTGCACAGCTCATTACAGGGAGGGCCAATGGTATCCTGGGGTGCAGCAGGAGAGGGTGGCCAGCAGGTCCAGGGAGGTGATGCTCCTCTCCTCAGCCCTAGTGAGGCCACATCTGGTCTACTGGGTCTGGTTCTGAGACAAGGAGGTACTGGAGGGGGTCCAGTTGGGGCCACAAAGAGGAGGAGGGGTCTGGAGCATCTCATGAGGAGAGACTGTGGGAGCTGGGCTTGTTTAGAGAAGGTTCAGAGGGGATCTCAGTGCATGATAAATATCTCTAAGGCAGGTGCCAAGAGGATGGTGCCAGACTCTTTTTAGTGGTTCCCAGCGACAGGACAAGGAGCAATAACCTTAAACATAAGTTCCACATCAACATGAGGACAAACCTCTTTACATTAAGCGTGTCAGAGCACTGGAACAGGCTGCCCGGTGAGGCTGTGGAGTCTCCTGGAGGCGTTCCTGTGTCTCTGCGGTCAGTGTCCCCGCCTTGGCACAGGGGCACCTGGATGATGCCCAGAGCCCGTTCCGGGCTGACTCCAGGTNCCCGGGCCGCCCGGCCTCATCCCGCCGCCCGCGGGGCCGCGCAACCCCAGCAACACGCTGGTGGACGAGCTGGAGGCGTCCTTCGAGGTGAGCGCGGGGAACCGCGGGCGTGCGGGCGCTGCCGGCCCCGCAGGCGCTGAGCGCGGTGCTTCCCTGTCCCGCAGGCCTGCTTCGCCTCGCTGGTGAGCCAGGACTACGTGAACGGCACGGACCAGGAGGAGATCCGCACCGGTGAGCGCCGCGGCGGGGCCAGAGCTGCTCCAGCGGGGCGGTGAGGGCAGGCTCTGGTGCCATCGGACCTGGGGCCATGTGGGGTGTCACTGACCGCAGCGAAGGTGGCTCCCCATCCCCGGAGCTGCCGGGGGCATTCGTGAGCTGCGTGGTGCAGTAACAAGGTGGGAAAGGACGGCCCGGGCTGCTCCTTTGCGGTGCTTTAAGGCTTGAGTGACGCAGCTCCCTGGAGGCAGAATAAACACTGAGCTGGTACGAACAGGAAGCTGGAAAGGGGCCCTTGACTGCCGCTTAGAACTATCCTTGTCCATGAACATTTTTTGACTCTCAAGTGCTGTTTCGAAAACAGCATAAGTAATTTTGAGAACTTCTGTCTGGATATTGGGTCATAGTCGTGTGCTGGGATAGAAGAGCTTTTATTACCAAAATAATAGTGTGTAATACAGGAAGGCAATGTACTGTTCCTCAATATGCTCGTATTTGAGAACCCTACAATGAGCTTACTGCGTGGGCATACAGAAATGCTTTCTTCAAACAAGTTCCATGAATTATTTTACTACTCCATGTCTGTTGTCAGAGATACAATAAAACTTGGGAGGAAGTGGTGTTGTCTTGCACCTTTAAAAGTAGTTCTGAAAGTCTGCAAAACAGCCTTAAACGGAGACTGAAAGCACATCCTGGTTTTATAAATGTATCATTTTAGATATTCTGAAATTTTCTTTCTAGAAAGTACTGTAAAAAGTGTTTTAATGGGATGCAGGCCACTTCCAGTATCAGCCTAATATCTCCTTTTTTTGGAATCTGTTCTTCCTATTTTGTTATTGTATGTTTAGGTGTTGATCAGTGCATCCAAAAGTTTCTGGATGTTGCACGTCAAACTGAATGCTTTTTTCTGCAAAAAAGACTGCAGCTATCAGTCCAGAAACCAGAACAAGTAATTAAAGAGGTATGTTTAAATTAATTCACCTGTCTTGTGCTAGGTCAGATAAGCTATGTACACTAGTCACTCTGTTCACATTAATTAATTTTGGGTTTCTCAACATGATGCTGTACCTCAAGTTGGTAGAACTTGACTGTTAACAGAACTCTCACCCTGAACATGGAGAGGCTGCTCTGTTGAGTATTGGAACACAGCTGGGAATTTCATGGGAAGAAATAAACCAGTTAGTCAGATTCTGTTGGAGGTAGTGATCTCTGAAACAACCTGATTTAGGGGAATGGCACTAGTGCACTCTCAGTGCTTTCCCTCTCTTAGACACTCTTACATTATTCCACTTTTCCACTACAAGATCATCTTGAAAACTCAAGCTAAAAAAATGACATGCTCTTTATGTGAGATGGTTACTCCTACGAATTCTGCCTATCTACTAATACACTTTTTTTTCATCCATAGGATGTTTCAGAATTAAGAAATGAATTGCAGAGAAAAGAAGCATTAATTCAGAAGCATTTGACTAAATTGAGACACTGGCAACAGGTCCTGGAAGACATCAGTGTGCAGCACAAAAAGCCTGCAGAAATGCCTCAAGGTCCCTTAGCTTACCTGGAACAAGCATCTGCAAATATTCCTGCTCCAATGAAGCAAACATAATCTTCAAGGTTACACAGCTCAGTATTTCCAGTGGTGTTTTTACTTTGTGTGCTTTTTGTATAATGTAATTTGTACTACGCATATAAACAGTTAAGACAATTAAGCCAAATAAATTATCTTCATTTTCTTTTTATTACAAAAGTATGGACTGGTTCTGTATTTCAGTGGAAACCATTCAGAGCTGCTGTTCAGGATGCTTTATGGTAGAAGTGTGTCTCCCAGAATACATCCTGTTCCTTCTAGAGAGGGTGGCCCAATCTTTCCCCACTGTCTTTGCTGGTATGATGAAAATACTTGCAAAGATTAGTGTCTGATTTTCCTGGAGGATTTAAATGCTTTGTGATCCAGTAATTATCCATGAGTACCACTGCAGAAACAGCCTTAGAATTGTCTGTTTGCAGGGCAGATCAAGAGTGTACTATTTTTTTTTAAGTGAATTGTAATACTCCACTGGACTTTAGCTCACTTCACAGAAGGGGTCTTGGGATACGCAAATTTGATTATTATAGGATGAAATTAAATGGAAAAATGCACAGAAAAGGGTGGAGTACATAATGCAGGCTTAATGTTACTGATGTTCTGTCTCTCACGCTGGTGTAGAGATGGTCCTAAATACCTGCCCCCAAAATAAAGTTCACTCATTGTGGAGGTGGGTCACCAGCACTGTCCAGTCTACAGCATGACCTTCTACTGGAGTGCACTGCCCAGTAGGCTACATGTTACCAAAAAGATTTTGGAGTTAGAAACAGCAAAGAAGACTTGTCTGTGTATTACTAAGCAACAAACTTAATTAATCCATATAACCAGGAAAGCCACTTTCTAGGGACACCTTTTTGGGCATAGAGGTAACTAATTAATTATTGCAACCCTGGGAATAAGAATTAGCAATTGCGCATTGAACTCCTAGTGTGCCTAAAAAGCATGCTTTTGGGGGGACAGGGTGGATGAAAAGCAACAAAACCCTTGGCCCTATACATTTTCTGATCTTCTCACAGATACCAAGGCACCCATCATCTTACTGTATACTGTTGTATCTCCATGATGACATGTATAAAATAATGCCAAAGTCACTTTCCACACCAAGCCCTTCCTCTTGGAAAAAATAACAGATAACAGGGATGAAAAGTATTGGCCTGTACAAGCGTTCTGCCCTTTCTGCCACCTTTTTACCCCCAGTGAGGTGCAGAGGCTGTTGTGTATTAGGTGTTTTCACCTGTTGATACAGCTCTTGCTCACTCTTGGATAGAAGTTGAGGAGCTGGAGCTACAACTCACACGGGGAAAATCTGTTACGTAGCTGGGCCCTGCTGGTTGAAATTACATGGGGATTCAAACCATACAGCAGTTGAATAATTATCCTATTTTAAACATCAGGCTGTTGTTTGCACAATTCCCTGCCTTCCACAATCGCTGATGAGTTAATTACCTGAGGGTTAATTTCTTTATGGGTGTCTTTCCTCCCAGCCCTGAGTTCCCGTGATCTTACAGATGTGGTCATTCCTCCACTTGGCATTTAGGTGGGCATGAAAGGTTTGTGTCTGCAGTTCCCATCACTCTGGAACTCAGGGTATCAGTCTGACTCACACTTCAGCATAACACAGCACTCTTTTTTGAAAAACACAGAAATGGATAATTTACAAGCTTTAATGTTCATACTGACACATCATCCTAATTCATCAGGCTGATACATATATTGTGCAATGGGAATATTACATGTCAATCCTGACTATACAAAACAGTTTATGAAGCAAACTAGAAATTATTCCTAAACCAGCCTGCTATAAACATGCTATTCTTGAAGGTATATGACATGCTGTACAGCTTAAAATTAGTTTAACAACATTAAAAACTTAAAAAATTACATTATTATATTCAGAACTTCCTTTAAATAGCTGATGACTCAAATGTAAAACTGTACAGAAGTAAGATCTTTCTTCAGCTGGTGCCAGATTGATAGGATGTATCAGAGTCCAAATTGCATATTTAATGAAACTGTGGAGTGGTAGAGTCTCTCTATAAAAAGTCTCTTCACATAACAGTGTCCAGAATTTTGCTGCTGCTTCATTTTTTACACTGTCGTTGAAAAATGCATTTTTTCTGAAATCCATGCCCATAACTCCGTAGTTATTTAGGCATAAGCGAGTGCAGGTGTTCCTAATTACTAACTTAAAAATAACTTTTTTTTTCTTTCCTTAAATCTTATATTGGATTATCATTCCCTAAAATAAAACAGGAATGACTTTTCTAGTAATTCTGAGAAGCATAGAAATACTTTGCTTTAAAATGAAAAATACTTTGTAAACCATTCTTGATTCTGAGGGTCTTGTTTTTCATCATCTTTGGTTTGTGGTGGTTCACTGCTGTGTGTCCTGTGCAAACAAATAAGCTTCAGCATCACTTACCTACTTACAATCTTACCAATATTTAATATATTTTTTCCCAGAAAAACTCAGGAGCCTATGAATGGTTCTGTGCTCACATGAATAGATGAGGCCAAAAGGTGCCAGCTACAATTTCTAGTGGGATCTGTGCTAGCCAGGTAACTGGAATAGCAGCACTGGTCATAACACGAAGGAAAGTGTGAAGCAGAGCTGAACAGCTATGGAGAAATGTGTGAACAAAATTCTTAATTTGGTATCTTGAAAAATAAAAAGAATAAGAAGTCTTGAAAATCAGGCAATGGCAGTTGCAATTCACTCTTCAAAATATGAAATACGATTTGTGCATTGAAAATGTTGGGTAAAAGTTATATTTGAAACTGGAAGATTTATCTGAACATTAACGGGCATTTATAATCAATCCTATCACATAGCCCCTGGTTTTCTCTTTCAGGATTTTTTTTAACAAATGATAGCAAATAGGACTTAGAGTTGACTGATCTGAAAGAGTTAAGTACCAGCCAAGCAGCCTCAGCCTCCCTTTACATTTGTTTCCCTTTAAAATAGAAATCTGATTTGCCTTGGCAGTCATCTGGCATGACACAGCATGTTTCTATCTTTTAGATGTGGGATTTGCCAAACTGGATCCAAGCCTGTGTCCCAGGTTATTATTTTTGTTGACAATCAGCACCATCTGCCCTCAAGGAAAGCACTCCAACACATGATTTATAGGGTAACTAATCTCTACCAGGAGATGGGTGAGAAGGTTGGATTTTGTCCTGAAATATAGTGATAGGGTTTGTTTGCTTCATTTTTTTAAAAAATATTTATAGCTATATGTTAGCTACATATATTTTTAATTATTTCTTGAAGAGAGAGTTCAGTCATGTTTATAAAACACCAAACATTCAAATAACTCATACACTTGAAGAAGCTCTTCAGAGAGAAAACATACCTGCTAATCAATTTCTAAGTCTCTAAACCCTTTGCAAAATGATTAACTTAGATTTATTATCTCCTAAAATAAAAATGT
Organism: Sakesphorus luctuosus; assembly: GCA_013396695.1. Lineage (NCBI taxonomy): Eukaryota > Metazoa > Chordata > Aves > Passeriformes > Thamnophilidae > Sakesphorus > Sakesphorus luctuosus. The sequence goes on along the minus strand of VWZD01001162.1, from coordinate 132,720 downwards.
CATTTACATCTACCAAGTGCAAGATGAAGAAACAAAAATAAGAAAGACACATCCTTAACAGAACCACTGATAGACATCCAAAGTTTTAAATAGTCATGTTCGCTATTAACTGTATTCTTAGTTAAATACTTGCAATTCCTCTTACTATTTTGTACCAAAAGGGGTTGCAAGCATAAGTTCTGCTGGGCAGGGATTATAGCCTGCGTGTGCAGTAAAGTTCTGGGTCTGTCTGCAGAGAACTGAGCACACAGAGTTCACTGCACTGCAGGAACCCCACATCATTGTGTGTTTCCAAATGTCTAATGCGTTTGAATTGCCTACAAGATTCTGAACATGAATTCATTTATCATCTTACAAAATGTACAAATACCTTGTGGCAGGATTGCTGTCTGAGGACTGTGCTGATGGAGAGCCCACCCTGAGGCAGCCAGGACTCCGGTCTAAGCTTGTAGATTTTGTTATTTGAGGAGCACTTCTTTTTGATCTCAAGTCACAGCTCAAAAAGCTCTTTGCATACGAAGCTAAATTCGGAACACTGACAACACGACTGGGCACCTCAACCATTTTCTTCTTCTGCTTTTCATTGTAACAGAAATCTTCATTACATACACATTTTCAGTTTATACTATAAAACCTCAACAATATCTCATTCCCAGATGTCTTGTGAAGAACACTCAAATAGGAAGATTCCCATCTTTTTCTATAGGTGTTTAAAATAAATTCTCAGGGCATGCTGTGAGGATCCATGGATTTGGTCTTGTCCAATTAAAATAACTTTTGTATTTGACCTTTATGTTTTAGACACATCAAGGTGCTTTCCACCAACTTGATCTCCCCTCTTTTAATGGCTATTTTATAGACCATGTCATGCAGAGGGGCTGGAATGACAAAGGGCAAATACTGAACAACCCTAACAGGTTCTTAATTTTCCTTGATGCATGCAATATCCCAGTTAGCAACCCCCAAAACTGCAAGCAATGGCTATGCTTATCCCAGTGGAAAACTTATGTCTTTGGAATTCTGGTGTTCTGTGTTGGCTTAAACATCTATATCTATGTTGCATATATACTTCTACTGAACTTATGTTATACTCAACACCTGACTGTAGATTGGCCCACTGGAAAGATTTCTACTGAATAATGTTACAATAAAAATTAATAGCACTTTAATTGTCCTGATCACCTGTATGATTCAAATAGTAATAAAACCAGGGAGGTGGTGGATTCACCATCGCTGGAGATTTTTAAACTGAGATTGGATGTAGCACCGAGTGCCATGATCTAGTAAATGGATTGCAGTTGGACCAAGGGTTGGACTTGATGATCTCGGAGGTCTTTTCCAACCCAATCAATTCTATGATTCTATGAAAACTTGATGATTTGTGATTATACTCACATTGCCCGTCTTACCTTGATGGAAGGAGTCAAGCCTGCCGTATTAGGGTTGAAAGAAAATGACCGATTCCTGGAAGATTCAGTGCTGGTTGAAAGTGAATGCTGACATTTTCTTCCTTCCTGAGGGGAAAGAAAGTATAGAAACATGTATTTGTTGGAAGCTGGTATGGAAACATACATTTGTCAAAGTATTCCAGAACAAAAAGAAGCAACTAGTTAGAAGCAATGTGTGAAACAGACTTCAAGGTATGTATGAGCATATAAAGGCAGTCTTACCACCAGCTGCTTGATAATCTCTTCTTTCTCACTTAATTTGTCTTGCAGACAGTTTATAAGGTGTGTATCATCTGACCTGGACTCCCACTTTGTTGACTTTTCTTCTAATTCTTTAAGCCTGTACCAAAGAAAATGGAGAATGGAAAAAAACTTCCTCAGATCATGTTGAACAGAAACCTGGGCTGTGCTCTGCTATAAGTTCCTAACATACAGGGGCATAGTAAGGCCTTTCTGATAAAACAGCATTTTTTTCTTAAAAATAGGCACCTGTACATGGTTTATGTAGAAGTACAGAATGTTGTGGAGTTACAAGATAAATTACCAGCAGGGTTAATCTACAACACCTGTCCAGTGTAAAATCCAGCCCCTGGTGTAAAATTCAAACAAGCCTGCATGTCACATGGCTAATTCAGTTTCCTAAAGAAAAGAATCTGTGTTACAGTATCTATACATATCTGTATTCATCTATTTTTTCTCTCTTCTGATCCAATAACTTTAGAATCCTGAGAAATACTCAATTCCTATAATTTCCATGAAGAGAAGCTTGGATATACATGCTGCTCTTAATGAACCCTGTAAGTCAAAACGTCTAGCCTGAGTTCAGCTTTTTAAATTCCTTAATCAGGGGAAAAGATTCAAATGCAGATTGCATATTCTCAGATATGGTTTGAACACATACATTTGATTTGATCTGTGAGAAGACAAGTCATTATTTCATCAACCAAGTTCATTAATTTTGCTGTTTAAGAAACTGAATGCTATGAAGTTCACCTGCCATAACCAGGACATACACTGAGGAACGTATTATAGAAGAGAAACCAGCGTTTTGTGATTGGGTTTTTTTGTGTAGGTAAGCATTTTTTAGAGGACTACCCCCGAGTCTTACCATCTTAGAGTTATCTCAGAGTTTAAACAGAAAGATATATTTTAACACCTGAAAGGTTTGAGGCTTGCTTACATGCAAGATCTCTCTTCTGGACCTCTGCCACGCAGTTGTGATAAAAGGACAAGGGATATAGTATCACAGGGATTATTTCTGAGGAGCCTCTCCTGTACAAACTGAAGCACCAACAAAGTACTTAACTCCACACAGGGCTGCAAAGTGCATTTATTTACATGAGTTAGTGGGGGCTGTCCTGGGAAATTCTCAAGGGAGTGAGAAGGAGCAAGACCTTCTTAACCTCAAAGATGCTGCTCTGCTGAGCAAAATTAATCCAGATCATGGATCAAGGCCTCTGGTATCACCTTTGATGAGATGATTTTACACTTCATAAAATTTCTAGATGCTACACACAAGTTTTAATTTAGCATTGTCAAACTTCATGTTTAGCGCTTTAGATTAAACAATATTCAGAATTTATTACAATGTAACTGGGTCTTTTTGGTTTGCAAAGACAACATCTATACACTTCTATGTCAATCTGTATAATATTCTATGTATGATTAATACAAAAATGATACATACTAAGAATAATAAATTCAAATAGAACTCATTACCACTATGAGCCAGAGCTCATTTAAATTACTTACTCATTTTCTAAGGAGAAAATCTTTGCTTGGAGATGTGCCTGAGTGCTGCTCAAATCAGATATTATGTTTTCAGTTTCCTTCAGGTGATCTTGTTTCAGTGTGGCCAGTTCTTTTTTATGTTTGATATTGAGGTCTTTTACCAGCAGCCTTTCATTGGTATTAAAATATGTTTTAGTTCTCATGTTTCAATACTAGTTTATTATCATTGATCAAAGCATGCAGTTTTGAGGTCTTTTATTGACTGCAAAGTTAACTGGGCACAGAGTTGGCTTCTCCCTACTGATTTGACTTAGACATTTTGGCAGCAATCTGAGCAGAACTACCCTAACAGGGAAGAGGAAAATTATTTTGAAAACTGCTTGACCTTCACCCTTCAGGAAATGGAAGGTCTATTCCATATAATGATGCTATTGGTATTCTATCTAAGGTTAATTTGTGCATTAATCTTAATGATGAAACATGACAATAAAGTACCATAGGAACTCACATTAAGCAAAATTATGGTGAAATCTCTGTGATTTTAACATGAGGCTCTGATGATATATTTCCTCACATCTGGCATCAGACACATTTAATACTGCCTACCATCACCCTAAAACTACTTTGGTTTGGTTTGTTTTTTTAAAGTGAAGGTAAGAAATATTGCAACAATGCCTTTAACTGTAACATTTATGTTTATCAGACATTATACTTTGAAAGATACTGCTATGTGATTAACATAATGAACTGAAAACTGAAAAATGCCTAATGATTTTTCAAGTGTAACCATAACGTTGCTTTCTAAGACCAACTCCAAAAGTAACACATCTATTGAAGAATCATAGTTTGCTGTCTTTTGTTTGGTAATGCTTTGTTAAACTTTGGAGAAACACTTTCATTAACTCAGTGGAGAGCCCATGTTCTGTGGTTTAGTGATTAAAATAAAGATGCTCCACTCAGCAGATTAACAACTGTAATTTTCACAGAAGATATTCAGTTCACCCTTTCCTTTACAAATATTTTTAATGTATTCTCAAACCTATTTCACTTGTTTCTGAAAGGCCAAAAGGTCCATGAAAGGTTTCTGCCCTTGAAATTAGAGCACAGCCGTGCAAATGACCGATTTGGCACTTGGTATAAAGTAAGAAACAGAAAAAGAAGGGTAAAAAAGGGAGCAGAATCCCTGAAATGGATTTGTTAGGGGTAGAATAAAAATTCTCCTTCAGATAGCCATTTTGGGACTTGTTCCCTCTTTCTATAAAAATACCTTTGCTCTCATCCTAATCCTTGCAAAAACTTTCTGTATGGGAGGTAGAACTCACACAGTTCAAGAGAAGGGAAATGTGAATTATCACTTTAAGCAGATTACTGGCTTCACTTACTTGACAACAGTAGGATTAGTAATTTTAAATAATTAAATATAAAAATTTGTCTCATGCAAATAACAAGCCACTATCAGCTTTCAAATCAGGAAAAAACTATATGGCATAAGACAGGGTCACACTTGTTAAAGTAACAGTAAAAATAGCACTTATTTATATGCACTCACCAACTTAACTATCCCCCTACACAAACATTACTCCTGCAAAGCCAAAACAAGAGCTGCAGGTTAATGTTCCAGGTCTTTCATGGGTTAATTTCAGAGCAGCCTGTAGCAGGTGCCTGGTTCCATTTCAGCTCTTTGGTCCTACCTCCTGTTATCTAAGGGTTTCTGCTTACATAATTTCCATTAATGCTTCCTTCTCAAATACTTACTGTAGTAGAGATACACCATTTATTCCCTGTAAAGAAAATCCTCCATCCCAGCAGCCTTAGCATTTGAGGCCTTTTAGACCTCATCACTGACACGTGAATAATTCTTCTCTTCCTGAACAGAGGCTCTAAATTCCTTCAAGGTAGCTGGAGGGCACTGATGAAACTCTCTGGTTTGCAATTCTTTCTGTTGATCTTGCTTCAAAAGCTTGAAATGAAATTCACTTTGAAGTAACTCTCCAAAGAGTGCAAGTGAAAAAAAAAAGTTGATCATTCTTTAAATATCTGCTGACTGGTAGACAGGAATGGAATTACTCTGGCCAGTCTGATAGTCTGCAGAGAGACATTGAGTGCTTTTTTTCTGCAGTATATGGCCCATAATTTTAAAGGTTCCTTTAAGGGCATACTTTTCAGAAATCCTTTTATATATACAGCTTTTGTAGTTAAGGGCATACATTCAATTGCAAAATTGAATTGAAAGGTACCCATACACCAGATCCCTCAGTCTCCCTGCAAAGAGAACGTGTTAAATATGTTCCATCCAGAAATTTCAAAGAAGTCAAAACCATACAAACTAAGGGAGGAGTAAACCCAGTCTTGTCTCCAAGTAAACTGCACCAGGGGAAGCTTTGGTTGGACATTAGGAAGAATTTCTTTACAGAAAGGGTGATTAGACATTGGAATGGACTGTCCAGGGAGGTGGTGGAGTCACTGTCCCTGCAGGCACTCAGTGCCATGGTCTAGTTACATGGTGGTGTTTGGTCATAGGTTGGACTTGATGATCTCAGAAGTCTTTTCCAAACTAACTGATTCTGTGGTTCTGCACTTTTTCTGGCCACAAATGGGAAGACAGCTTTTACTGCAATGCACCACGTGTGCCAAGCCTGTGACTACGCTAAGAAAATATGGTCCACCTTGTACAAGACAGCCAAGACTACAAATCATCTTGCCCTTCCTGTGCCCTGAGAGCATCTCACAGCCCCAGGCTCCCACCCAGCCCAGAGGTGCTGACAGTGTCCACTGTCAGTGCCCTTACTGCCCTGGTGCAAAGCTGACTGCCACAGCCAAACCAAGCAAACCCTCATGGAGTATACACAGCATTCTCAAGTGTCCCCTTTGGAGCTAACATTGGGTTCGGCTACAGAGAGTATGTATAAAAAGCTGATACTTATTCTCAGAGACTTCTCTATTTTTTTAGTAGTTCTTGGGTGAGTTTGGGATTTGTTTGTGTCTTCCAGTGCTTATGCAGATTTTCTCAGGTTGCTCCTGTGGGGATACTCTAGACATATTTTACTGTGCCATATAATGAACAATTAGTTCGAATGCTTCTGTTATGGCTGGAGGGAAATGTGAAATGAATCACAGCTTTTGTAAAACTCCTAGCCTCTAAAATTAATACTTTAGAAAGGAAAGGTTCTGACATGCATTACACTTAGAACATTTCTGATGCTGACATTACTATTGAATCTCTAGATAGCACTGTGAAGTGTGAATTTAAGGCAAACCTCCTGTGCTGTTTATCTCTATCCTGAAGCTGTGCAGCTTCTTGCTTCTGCGACTCCAACTCAGCACTGAGTAGCTCCATTGTGTCCTTCAAAAGTAAATTCTCTTTCTTGAGTTCAGAAATTTCACTCTGACATTTTTCCAGTTCATCGTGAAGAGATCTGATCTGGCTTTGGCTACTTCCTTCCTAAGAAAAAGGCCAAATTTAGTTATTTGCAGACTCTAATTTTTTAATCTTAAGAACTTGCTAGAATTGTGGGCATTGAATTTTTGTGATCTGATTTTTCATTATACTATGTGCAAGACAATATCTGTCATAAAAGCTTCTTGAATATATTTTATAGTCTCCACAGAATTTATTTTATTGTAACATTCATTTACTTCTGTTGTAGATTCCAATCTTTAAATGGGAAAAAAAGCCTGCCCATAGGGAAAAATTATAAACAATGCTAACATTTAAAGTGAGACATAAGGGAAGGAAATATATTCCATTTCTGTAAGAGACTGTACACTTTTATTATCCCTAATGAGAGTATTTTGATACTACTGCTTTCACTAAACACAACATAGCAATGAAGTAGAAACTGGTCTCTTGCCTGTTGCTTCTTCAGTGTCCTCACACTCCTCAGTTCCATTTGTAGTTCTTCTATTTGTTTCTTGAGGTCAGTGCATGATTTCTGTTGCTCAGAGAGTTCCATCCTTAGAGTTCCTAGTTACAATCAGACGGACAATTATTTAGGCAGTCAGAGGCCGTCTGGATGGGGAAGGCTGATTGATATATGCAATGTAGATGAAAACATGAACACATTACATTTTGCTTTGTTCCTCAGCTCCTTCCCCAGTAAGCATAATGGCCTCCTATGACTCCAGAGGTAACTCAGTTGAGCCATAGTAACATAATGAGGAGCTACAGTAACAATGATTGAAGGCCAGAATCAGAGAGGTAATTTCCTGACAGTTGTATTGCAGACTACACCACTGGAATTGCTTCTTCTAATCTTGAACTTTCCTGGAGCATCTCTGAGCTTCCCCAGTAAGACTACTGGTGTTTTATAGAGAGCTCTGATTGTGTTAGAGAAGTAAAAGACTTATGCAATCTTATCTGTCATGTACTGCAACTTTTGTGTATACTGGGTACAAGTTTCAGGATGGATCAAGTACAAGGAGAAAGTTGTTTTTCTCTCTCCCTGTTGTCTTCCTACAATTATTCTTGAAGAACAACAGAATCTGTCTGTTGAACATACAAACTTTAGACAGCAAGAAATCTTTCTAGCAAATTTGAATTACTTAAAATCAAGAAGAAAATCCAGTTTGTATGTAAAATGCTTTCAAATTATTCTTTAATTAAAAAACTTTATATGTAAGCTTTAATATTACGCATCTTCCTAAAACAGTGTTCTGTTTAGTTCTGAACAGTTTAGGGCACTTCCAAAACTGACTAAACAATACATAGAGAGCAATTGATCTGCACTGCTGATCTCAATAAAACAGACTTGAACAACATATAATAATTCTTCTTATTATAGAAAAAAAGAGGAAATTCATATACACTAACTACATTTTTCCAATTTAATACACCTGATAATGCATATTTGAATGCTGTACACCAGAATACGCTCTCGGCAACATTCTGCTGCTGACAGCTGAGGGCCAGGTTAACAAGGAATACTGTCTGTATTGCTGAAATTGAAGGGTATGGAAAAGGAAGTTCACAAAGACCTGAGTTCCCACAAGATGGGAAAGGAAATGAATGGGATGAAATTGAGTGCTTCTGAATATATATTTAATCAAGCAGTAGGAGCTGTGCATGATACAAGACACTATACCTAGCAGTAGGGCTTGCTGCTTCTGTATCTGCTCAAGTTCATCATGTAATTCTTTCTTTGCTTTCTCCTCCAAGGTTTGTATTTCCAGCCTATGAGACTGATGTTGGATCTTGAAAGTCTCATTAAATTCCTTTTTCAAACGGTCTTCTGCCTCCTGTAAGCAAAAGCACCCCCCCAAAAAACAAAGTAGTTGGAGCCTATTTATCGGTGTGTTTTACTTATACTGCCAGCATAAATCTGGACTTCCATTGTAGAACTTTTATCACCACTTTACAAGACACTTTATCAATGAAAACATAACAATGAGCTTAAGATAAAATTTCAAATTTAACAGGTACAAGATAAATTATCAAAATATCACCTCCTAGATTTGTTGTACATGATGAAATAATAACACTGACATGACATCTTTGCACTATTTGACATGAGAAAGATGTTTTATCCTTCAACAAACAAAGCCCTCAGATTTGACCTGTTTGTCACTATTTATCACAGTGTATCAGACTGGCATCTATCTTTCCTTGTATCATTCTTGGCTAAAACTTCCACTGTCATTAGAAGTACTGCTGACACTGTAAATGATGAAGCAGTTGCTCTGCAGTGGCTCTGGAACTCCTATCTTCAGTTTCATTCTTAACAACTCACTGCCTTCAGCTTGATTTTGCTTAAACTGGAATTTTTTTCTGAATATATAAAAAATATATTAAATTCTACTTAGAGTGATTTCACTAGCTATGTTTTATAAGGTTCTCTAAGCTGTGTGAATCAACAGGGACATCTGAACTCCATGTCACAATTACATTTACATTTTAAAGTTGATTTTTTCTCAAACAGCAACAGTCTTTAGAACCTTAGTACATTGTATTAACATTGTCACTGAAATAAATCCATTTGAACCTCTAAAAGCTTACTGAATTGATTTCTTGAAGGTATGTAAGTCAATACACATCACTATACACGTCTATTATACTTTTTAAGTATTTATGTATAAACTAATAATAGATGAAAAATAATAAAACTGAGTCCTGTTATTAATACACTCAGGAAATCCCTTGTATTTCTGAAGCAGCAGCACAGATGATGGTGCTTGTATTCACTGCAGCCTAATTGTAGGGTATATTATTTTATGAAATGTTTATTTACACCGTGGTCTAAGTTAAAAAGTTAAAATTATTAAAAAGCCCAAACAAACAGATAAATAAATAAATAACCCAGCCTGATGACAATGAGGTTTCAAAATCACAGAATAACTCAATATGTGCAACAATGGCAACCATCATTAAGCCAACTGGAGATAACTGGGTTTTGATAATCAGCTCTCACTAAAATGGTTTATCCCATAAATACATTTTTTTACATTAGTATGTAGTAAACTGACCTTTAGTTCCTGATTTTTGCTTTTCTCCAACATTTTTAAGACCTTTTGATGTGATGCCTCCAACTGCAGTTTAACATTTTGGTTTTCTTTAATGGTGTTCTGAAGATCCTGCAAAAGCTTCTCTTTTTCTTTGTTGGACTGTAGATTATGTTTCTTCAGTGACTCCTTGAAATTATTTGCTTGTTGGTCTAATATTTGCTTCAGCTGAGCCACCTTCCAGAAAAGTAAGTCAGCAGGATAGGATTAATGGCTGCATTCGCAATGGAGAGGAATTATGCAAAGGTGAGTGTATTTTATGAACTTGTGTTGCTCTATGAAAACACAGCAAGATGCTCATTTTGTGCAACGGGCTCTTTTTTCAGTGAAGAATAACAACCCTTTTGCATATACTGTCTGTTGCTCATCAAGCACTTGCTAAAAATTATTTCTTTTGAAATAATCTCCATCTCATACATGCAATCCATAGCTGAATTTACACAATTATTATGTCACAAACCAGGAGGCAGGCCTAAGGCTGTGCTTATTGCTGTTCTGGAGATGTAAGAGTGCAGATTCCACTTACATAAAGCAGTGCATTAGAACCAATGGAAATAAGAATTCTGCACTTCAAGCTTCACATTTATCCTAATTACTAAACACAGTAGATGAGTACAATGGCTGACAGAAAAGTAACAAAAAAATACCTGTTTATAAGAGTAAGTTAATGGGGTTTGTTGTGGTGGGGAAGGAAGGAGGAGTCTGTACTCTGTTCTATTATGTAGGTTTTCTCAATTTTCAGCAAAAATTTGTATTTGTCATAACAAATACCATAGCTGTGAAATTGTGAAAAACTGCCCTCTGCATAGGAACATGCATACTGAGTAAGGCAAATTAGTGGTTTTGCTGCCATATCAGAGTTCCAAGTCAGACTTTTTGCTTCCTGCAAAACCTTTACGTCTCGCATTTTCTTTTGGGAGAATATGTAAAAGACGATGGTCTGTTTTTCATCTTTATATACTTTTACTTTTCAGCCTTAATCAAACTATGAAAGGAAGTAGTTTGTATCCTTATGATTTCATGTGACGTAAGTGATTGAAGTTATGTTACACACATCTGCAATTTGGATACAGCATGGATTATAACCCATTCCTGTGCTCTGTTCTTACCTCTACACTGACACATGTTCTGTTTCTCTTCAGTGCTGCCTTAATTAATGCCATGCATACAGTAGACAGACTGTTAGCTGAGGAAGCACTGCGGCTTTAGCTAGATAAGTATCTGCTTGTAACTTCAGCTGCACGTTTGTGGCCCTTTTGGATGCAGCACCACAAAAGCTACATGAAGATTTACTACATGTGCTGAGGTGCCTCTGTCATTCCACACCTCATTCACACTGCTCCTTCCAGTACATTTTGAGCTACACAGGAGAAAAGGAGGCACGATATGCAAAGCCCTTACTTCTCACTAACTACCTGGGCACAGTCAGCACTGTGCTGTCCAAAGGGAGATATTGGTGAACTACGCCAGATCTTTCCAAATGATAGCAAATATTTCTCATGATGGCTAAATGTACTCCTGCTAGCTCATGGCCTGTTCTTGCTCACATCTATTGGGCATCCTGGCTCCTCTTCTCCAAATAATGTGTTTTTTCCTTTCCTTCTCCTGAGGCCCTTTCTCCACTCCCTGATGGATCGCAGCTCTTATTCAAGTACTCTCTAACTCTGTATTATTCTCATAGGTTCCCAGAGCAGAACTGTGCTCCCAAGGCTCAAAATGCTGACAACACAAAGCTTGAATCAGTTCCCAGGGTATCAACTCCTTTTGGAGAAAGGACATTCTGTACTTCAACTACATTACATTGGCCCTTGACTTTTCTTCACTTCTAGTCCTGATTTCAGCTTTTATCATTTCTTGGCATCTGCTCCCATCTCTCTAGAATTCCTACAAGTCTTTATGTCCCAGAAATAAATCCTGATATTACAGAAGAAAAATTAATTTGAACCTTTTTTTGAGATACAGCTTAGAAAGAATTATTTCTACTTGATAAATTTGTCCTACTTTAATTGGATTTTTGTTGCTTTTGTTTTTTTTCTACACAGCAACTAAGTAGGTTCCTGAAAACACTGTAGAAACTTGTTGTATTTGGTCTGTTGGTAATTTATGATTTGGGGTAAAAAGTTTGCATTCACAGAATACCAGATGAAGATGATTTGTTTATGTATAAGCACTATTCACGTGAAACACAAATGTTTATGAACTTCATATGCTTTGGAGATAGCTCAAAACCTATTATTTGAACACACATATATCATGAGATAACATAACTTCCTTTACTAAATCTGGATTCTGTATCCCTGAGAGCAGCTACAAAAATGAACTATTGTTCTATTTTTGATTAGAACTGCTGTTTCTATACACAAGTCAATATACTGCATTCCTTCCATTTCAATAAAAGTTTGTTCTTCACTGAAAATGCAAAAGGAAAGTTCCTTTTTTTCCAATTAATTGGTGGAGGCCATTACTGATTATCACTGGCCTTGTACTTCAGTTTCCCTCTGAACCCTTTCTAACAGCTTGTTCATAAAGGGCCATATTACTATGGATTTCCTTTTCCAGAAGGAATAATGTGCTATGCTTGAATTTCAAAGTTCCTCAGCTTTATTATGTTTCACATGTTCTGAGATCTACAGCAGTATTTGTAATTCAGACATGACTGAAATCTGCAGACTAGAGACAAGCCATTTTAAAAAACTCAAGCAAACCTACCAGCTTGGGTATTTGTCTGTCTCCTACTTGGTGGTCAAACCAAGCAATCAGTAAAACTTCTAGTCAAATAATCCAAAGGAAATGGTTTTTAAGTTTTCCTTTTGATATGTACATTCAAATATTTGCTCTAAAATGAATTCAGTGTTTTTTTAAACTTCAATTATTTAATCATTTGCAAGAAGCCAAATCACTTTATTCATAGAATGCAGGGAAAGAAAAGGTAGCAATGATGGTTCTGTTTTGTGTGTGTAAGAGAGAAAGGGAGCCCAGAGGCAGAGAAAAATTAAAGAGAAGAAGAGGGTACATGCATGTGCAAATGAAGGTAATCGGGACACTTACCCAGCTGATGAAAGCCTAAGGTGTCCAATGACAACTTTATATACAAGTGAAGAAATAGCAACAGGTGACACTGTACTCACCCTGTCTTATACTATAATCCAGTGACAAGGGGGCTCTAAGTGGTGAGAGAGCTGACAGAAGCAAAACAAACAAAGAAACAAACCAAAACAAGCCCAGGTCTCTCACACATCATGGGAGTGCCAGGCTGGTAGATGAAAAAGAAGAAAACAAACACTCCTTCATCCAGTGTTTGCAAATAAAGTTCTTTACTTTGTTCCAAGAGCTGGAAAATGAAAGATTAGTTTTATCACTTCTTAAACAACCTCAAACCAACATGGTATGTTTGAATTTCACCGAAGCTACCCAACCAAATTGATTTACTTAATTTGAAAAAGCATGCAGCTTCAGCTACCTCCAACCCTGAGTTTCAGTTAACTAGTCATCCAGTTCTTTCTTGGCTTCTTCTGTTGTGTCATCTAATTAAACACACACAAAAAATATTTGTCTGAAATATTTAATGAAGAATAACTGCCAAATATTATTCTTCATGAAAATCATTAATTGTCTTTAACGTGTGAGGGAATCTATCTGTGGCCTGGATACACTACAAGAGCAGGCAGGCAGACGCCAGAGCCACTTGCCAACCACACTTTTGTTTCAGAGCTGCTGCAATTTTCATTTTATTTTTCTAAATATGTGGTAAATCATAAGATTTAATCAAAAGGGGCACTTTGGCTTCTAGTTTCAGGTAAAACATTTACTTTGTCTTCACATCCACTGAACTCGAGCCAATGTTTTCCTATATAAAAAAAGGAAACACTGAAGTTTTTAGGTCCTGTAGTTCCTTATAAAACTAACCCTTGATATGAAACAATGTTGTACAATCACTCTATCAGCTGATGAAGTGTGCATTAGCATTACTACACTCGAGAATATCATTTTTTGCTGGGCTTTCTTAAAGTGAGTAAAAAGAATGTGCCAGAAGAGTAGGCTGTGTATTTTCTAATAGAAAAACTGGAAACAGGAAAAATGTCACTTGGAATACTTCCTAAGCAAATTAAATAGTCATCTCAGCAGGAAATATGAAAAGAGGCATATAAACTTCATTTTTGGTCACAACATTATAGACCTTCCAGACTCTTTACAGACAATTAGTGGTTCTAAGCACTTCTAACATGAAAAAAAAGATCAAGCTAACTAGAAATAGGCTAAGCAGTAAATTGGTAGCAACAGAGAACACAGTGTAATAAGAAATCAGATAGAAAAAGAGATTTAAAAAAAATTATTTCTCAGTGATTAAAGGGCAAAGCCTTACAGAAATGTATCAGGCATACAAACACATTCTTTATCATGAAGCTACTTCTAACATATTAGAGGCTAAGAAACAAAAGTTTGCACTTCGTGAGGTTTCCTCCTCTTGTCTTTCAATTAATAGAGCTTTCAAATCCACCAGTGAAAATTCTTCTCTGGAATGTGTTGCAGTGCCCAAGTATTTTACAGTGCTTCATTACTTCAAAACAGACAGCCAGACCCTCAGTTTGTTTAAACTGATAAGGCAACATTTAAGCCAACTCAGGACAGAATCTATTTGGATACTCTTACTATTAACAAACTAGGAACACTCTAGGACTTCGTGTTTTATAATGCCTTCCTGCTGCAAAACAAAGCTTCTTGAAAAAACTGTAGTTCTAATACCATTACTAATTCACTTTTATCCATAAGATTTACATAAAGTGACCTTAAAGAAGTGAACAATACCTAACCATGGTATAAACTCAAGGCAACAGTATCTTTTTAGGCTCAGCTGAATTCTTTTCAAATTTCAGGGTTATGTTTGCACTTGACCTTTCTCCAGCTGTCACTGCCTTCCACTTACAGAAAAAATTAACAACTATTAATAAAAGATGGCTGCTAAGTTTTGAAACATTTCAAAAGTCTTTCAAGTTTCATTCTTTTCTAACCATAATTACTGTCTTTCTTCTGGGAAGGATGGCCTGATGCTTTTGAAGAACTTCCCTGACTTTGATAGCCCATGGATAAAAATACTTGGGAAGTAAAAGGCTCCAAATGCCATCAGTTGGCTCCTCCATTTGACTTCTACTTTGACTATTTTAATTCATTAGGCTTGCAAGCACAGTTTCTCAATCCATTGTTAGGGGATGGATTTACATAAAAGACTTAAAATTGCCTTTTGATGTAGTATACAAAGGCACTTCAACTGAGAATTTGTTCATAGTCAAAATAAAGCCCCCAAATGCTAAAGGGTTTCACTCCCACTATGATACTATTACATCATAACAGTAATATAGTATAAGAAACAACAACAAAATAAAGAAATTATATTTTACTGGGTTTTTAGGCTTATTTCACAGTTACTTCAATTAAGTCCACCGTTAGCAGCCTTCCTAAACTTGCAGCAAATCCTGACCAGAAGGAAGAGTGTGAATGCTCTACTGCTGCTATTTGGTGGTACCTCCAAGATCCATCAAAACCCTGGGCATTGTTCTAAGATGTATATGATAAGGTGATGTCTGCACTTCCATGTAATAATATCTAATTCCAGAACAGAAGCACAGAATGACGGAGTATCCTGAGTTGGAAGGGACCCACAAGGATCATCAAGTCTAACTCCTGGCCTTGCACAGGACAGTGATGTGCCTGAGCGTGTTGTCCAAATGCCTCTTGAACTCTGGCAGGCTTGGTGCTATGACCACTTCCCTGGGGAGCCTGTGCCAGTGCCCAAAGACAATGTGGATGAAGAACTTTTCCCTAATACCTAGTCTAAACCTTCCCTGACACAACATCAGGCCATTCCCTCGAGTCCTATCACTGGTCCCCACAGAGAAGAGATCAGTGTCTGCCTCTCCTCTTCCCCTCACAGGAAAGTTGTAACTGCAATGAGGTCTCCCCTCAGTCTCTTCTCCAGGCTGAACAGACCAAGTGCCCTCAGCTGCTTCTCATATGGCTTCCCCTCCAGCCCCTTCACCATCTGCATTGCCCTCCTTTGGACACTCTCTAATCCCTTAAGATCTTTCTTATATTGTGGCACCAAAACCCTTTAACACATGTTGAAGGGATCCTGCTGTGCAAAACCAAGGAACCAAGGGCCTTAATGAATTTGACCCACACAGGATCTCACATTCCTCCTTCCATCCTACGAAACAGATGTAAATCTGATTTCTTTATCCAGAAAAATCTCATTAATACAGAAATACTGCCACTTTGAAGTGCAACACCAGAGAGATGAAATTACCATGTGTCTGTCTACTCTGCCTAGTGCTCTAGCTATGTCAGCCCAACTACAAATGGCTCTTATGCAGCCAAGGAAGATATTTTTAGACCTGAAATTGTATCCAGGTTAGAACTAGATTAGTAACAGCACACTGCCTAATCTTTGAGGCGGAAGCTCTGGGCTGAGGCATTGCAAAGGTTCCCAGCTGGGAATCATGCCATCAGTGAAACATAATGTTCTGTAGTAAATGGTGCTTTCTTGGCTGGGAATACTCACCTACTTAATGGCAGGAAACCAGTACAAGTTGGAATTACTTCCCTTCCCTGGCAGTACTGCCAATTAATTAGTGTGATACAAGAGGATGAGCAGTTAGAAAACAGAGGTTTGTTTCATGTTTTTCTGTCCTGAACATGTGACTCCAAGAAAAGTAATTTGATGACTCACGGCCTTACTTCTTCCATTTGCAAACCTTAAGAATAATTACTTCATGTCATAAACCTTTTAACTTCTTTGAGACCTTGCAGTGGAATGCACCACCTAAATGAACACACACCATACTGAGAGATTGTACAGTGTGCCAGTATTCCTCCCTTCCATCTCTTTCCCTCACACCTCCAATCAGTGTAACTTTCAGATATTATCCAGCAATGGTAAATTTTCATCTTTGAATAGACTATGATATTTTTTCAGAAAAAAATGTACATTTACAGGAAGATGAAAATGAATAAATACAACTGATTTCTGGGAACCCATGTTTTGCAATAGGTGCATAGAAGTCACTCCAGATAGGTCAACATAGCTTGGATTTACCTGAAGTTCTCTCAGACAGGAACCTGTAGAAAACACTGGCATGCAGAAATGTGTAATGAAGCCTAAAAATGGGATTTAGCCAGAACTTCGAGAACATCAAGAACTACACAAATTCTGTATTTCTAAGACTTGAGAAATGGAGTCAGAATGCCACTGTTTGGGAACAGAAATCGGTCTTACAGGAGAAATGAAAGAGAAATGGCCATGCAGCACTCCAAACTAGTACAGCCCAGTATAGCACAGATTCGAGAAAAAACAGTCATTACGTATAGTAAATGAGCACAACACATGCCCTGATTGCTGGAATATGGACACCAAACAGTAGTGATGGCACATGGGAAACTGGGAACAGTCAGCAGAGGGAGAACAACACCTTGCTTAGCCCCCTGAAGAGCCTGTCTACCCTTTCTCTGTCTTCAAACACTAAACAGGAGCTTATTATGGCCACTCACAGTCTACAAATATCAGCTGAAGAAGATGTAGGTCTTCAGCTCTTGCAGAGTTGTTGCCATGCAAACTCCCACTTGCTGGAAGCCAAACTGGTTAGAATCAGTGAAGATATAAAGTAATGCAAATTATAGACAGCCACTTACAACATCAGTGGCTATCTGTAATTCAGTAGTTCCACAGGGTTCATTACTTTTTCTTGGGCTACACTGAAGAAATTTTGTGTATTTGGGAATATCCTCATTTTGCTTAATAAAACCCTGGAGCCTCAAAACCTGAACTGGCAGGTAAAGAAAAAAAAAGGATGACACATTCTCATGATGGACACATGTCCATTTACCCATAATCCCCCAGAATGGACAATCACAAATAGTTTCATTCTTTTCCTGAAAAAGGTACCAAATACAATTATATACTTGGGGTTAGAAAAATAAATGCAGCATGAAGCATCATCAGAACTTTTCACCAGAGCACAGTGCTGTTAAAACAATTGTTTTGTAGTTTATCCATGAGATAAAAGTATCAAAATGTTCAGAAGCAAAAACTTCACATGATCACACTGAACAAAAGGAAATATCCTGTACATAACATTTTAAAGCGGACAGCATTTGCCAAAAAGAACTGAACAACACCAAAGGGAAAGACCTGAGAGGAAGAAACCATGCATTCAGAGCTGGCAAAAAATTTTAAAGGTGCACTGTTTGCCTGGATAAATAACTGCTTTGTAGAAATTCTCCTTTTGTTTTAGCATACATGACGTAGCCAATCTGTTAGAGCTTTTCAAATAATGACATTTTCCTGTAAAAACATTTTGGCACATGTACTAATCTGGAAAATTTGCATCACTCTGCCTGCAACTGGCTATACATTACAGATGTTACAGGTGGATAATCTAATAACACATCTCAGGTTTTTATTTCCAGATTAATCCATGGCCATAGATTTGTATTACAACTCAAGTGTAACCAGAGTGGGGAACAGTGGATAAGCCAAGACACCCACAAACCTACTCTGGGGTCACAGTGCTTTCCCTATTTCATTCTTGACTGTGAGAACATAGAGGGAGGCATACCTAACTACTAATATAAACTAAATTATTGCACATTCCATTCTCCTCCAGTTACCATCCTTACCAAAAAGGAGGCAGAACAGAGACAATGATCTCTTTGACTTTTTCACCATTCAATTCTCTTGCAGGCAAGCAAACAAGCAGGCCCTTCTAAATCTCTAAGCATCAAAAATAAAAAAAATCAGAAAGTCAACAAGAGCTGTAAGGAAAATCCTAATCTCACCTAGTCCTGTAGACAAAGTCAGATCCACCATGCAACCCCAATATAGCCAAATCCCTCACCACAAGCCTTAGTATATCTCCAAAGAGAAATGAAATTTATCAAAATAAATAGGCTTGTCAAAATCTTCATAGATGTTTAGAAACAGTTATTTCTGTTATATTCTATCTGGAGTCCTTGGACGTTTTCTTGAATGATAATCATAACAAATACTATTAAAATCTAATCCAGAATTGCTCAGATGGGATGTAAAATGAAGATCCCTTTTATTACTGGCCTACATTTATGCTCAGTTTACCTCAAGTGAAGAGTTTTGAAGTTTCCCAGTTAGTACTTCTTTCTCTTTCTCCAGTTGTTTTAATTCACCCTCAGATTTTCTTTTAAATTCATCTAGCTGTGTCTGCAGCTCCTAAAATAAAAAAAATAAAAAAAAATAAAAGAAACAGAAAGGAAAGAAAGAAGAGAAAGACAAAGGCATGCAACAGCTGGGATAAAACAGAGAGCATAAAAAAGAAAACACGTTTCTTCTACATTAACCTAGATAAAAAAGCAGTTTATACAACAGTACATGCTACTGTCTTTTAATGCCACTCATGTATTATTCAATTAAAAAGTATAAACTGCTTGGTTTGGTTCTTTCTAACACCAGTGTGAGACAATACTGTTCGCATAATCCTAATCCTCAACTGAAAGCTTCCCTACTGTGGAAAACTGTACAGCATGAAGAGTCGGGCTGCTTTGCCTCCAGTGGTGTTACTATTCAAAAATAATTTAGTATGTAAGAGTCCCCCACAAGATCTGAAAAAGCATAAAAATACCTTGGCCATATAAATAACAAGAAGACTAATTAATGGGCAATTAAATGGAAGCACTACTTGGTAGCATCCATAAAGAAAATCACAGTGAGGAAGTAAAAATAAAATAAAATCAAACTGAAAAATAATATTGAGGACTATATAATCACCTTATTGCTGAAAAAAGTTGAAAAATCAGTAACACCAGTTGCAAGACAGCTCTTCTTATTTGTGCCAATTTACTGACTCAAAAAATATTCTGATTAAAACCTAAAGATCAGGTGCAACATTCCCACTACAACTCTGCCAACTGACTTTTTTCTCTATATCTTAATTTTTCTGTCTGGAAAACAGATATAACATTTCTCAAACAGCTGTTACAGGTCTTAATCAAAGTAGAGGGTATAAATAGCATTAATAATGAAAAATATTGTAATTTTGTTTGTTTCAATAACTCAAGATTTTTCTTATTTAATTGATAGGAATGTCTAAGAAGAGATGATTACAAGTAATAATATTTATTGCCTATAAGCAATAAATGTCTACTCCTATGCCTTTTTTTCTAAAGCATGCAATGCTTGATATTTAAATTTGATCTAACTCACATGAAGAGCTTCAGCCTGGCACAATTTTAAGTGTACCTGTACAAGCTCATAATAAGAAGAATACACCATAAAAAAGGCAAAGTCATTATCATAAGGCTGACACCAGGGTAACCAGGTACCTTGAAACACTGCATCTTCACATGCTGATCAAACATGAGCCCTTTCACAGGCAGATAAAATAATTTACTCACACAGGTAGGATTTTGAGAGATGAGACTGCATAAATGTATAAACTCCAACAGTTTCATGGAAATAAACTCTTCTGACAAGCAGCAAACACAATTCCTAGCATCCAAAATCAGGAAGGTATTATGAAGCTCAACATTTAGTGATAGCAGCTGCATGCTTTTTATGACTTCACAACTTGTCAGCAAGTGGTTTAATTATTCTCAAGTAAATATTGAACTCAGAAAGTTACAGCAGCGCTAACTGCAAAAAATGGGTAGAAGAACATTCTTAGCACTAAGAAGGGTCTAAAGAACACTTGACCAGTAGTCTGATTGTGCA
The DNA here is from genome assembly GCA_013396695.1 of Sakesphorus luctuosus. Lineage (NCBI taxonomy): Eukaryota > Metazoa > Chordata > Aves > Passeriformes > Thamnophilidae > Sakesphorus > Sakesphorus luctuosus. Next base: position 112,314 of record VWZD01001162.1, on the reverse strand, counting down.
GTTCTACAAACTGCTCTAATTAACCTTTTTTTTCTGTCTGGAGGATGTCTGACAAACACACAAGTACACTCCTTAGTTTGTGCCCAAATCTGGCAAACCACTTGGCCATGCACTGAGTTATAAGCTTCACTAAGCACTACAGCAGGTGCCTAAAGCTAAACACGTGTGTCAGGGTTCTCCTCCACTTCAATAGATTTCAGCTCACGTTTAGGTTCCTACTGCACAGAAACATTACAGACTGCAAATTTCTCAAAGCCAAAGGATTCAGTCACAGGCAGCAGTTCACATGAAAGTGAAATTCTTTGAAGAATCTCTTAAGCCAATCGCTGCTAATGCGCATCAACAACAAGAATCACAGCTCAACCACTTAAAGCACACTGAAAATAGGCATTGCTCAGGTAGGCTGTCTGTATCCATGAGAAGGTGAGCATGCTTTATGACCAAATAAGGACATAAATATACATATATATATTTGGGGGGGGTGGGGGTGTGATGTGCAGTGTGCATGTATTTGTTTGTAAATAGTTGTAATTTCATTGGTAACACATGCACTCTGAATTCATGTACCAACTCTGCAGAATTATATACTCTGCCTAAACAATGCAAAATTTTTATTAAATCAATTTATCCGAGTATTTCACAGCACAGATTTATGAAAATTTAAGTTGGAAGTTGCAATAACATCCACATTTTTCTTCAGGAGGGATCTCATATAAATCACTCCAACTGCCACATGCAAAGCATGCAAGGATAAGTGTTGCTAAGAAGGCCATTTATCACATCAAGGATAAATTCACCTTCCTGTCTGTGGAGCTTTCCACAGAAATACATCAGTCTGACCTTTTTTTTCCTTCAGCAAGATCATAGCAAGAAAAGCCTGGCATTTTATGTTAATTCAAAGTGCCCACAGTGAGCATAATTCAAATGATGTCGCTGTGACCAATAAGATTAAAACCAGATGAATTAAAGCATCTATAAATACCTTCTGCACTTTTTTTCTTTTAGATTCTATGAAGTTTTAGACTGGCCTGATTTCCTTTGTACGCTTCATTACAAGATCTACCATCACTTTTAACAGCTATTCCTTCAGACAAATTTTTCCTTATGGGACTGATGCTTGACTTGAAAAAGAAAGTTCTCTCTTTTATTCATACCCTCTTTGTAAGTAGCTACAATTTTATAGTCTATACAACATACTAGATATATAATATGAAAAAGGCCAGGCTAGAATTCTGGGGTCACAGCAGTCTATTTTGTAGTGAATATCCTATTTAGGTGGAAATACTGCCCTGAAAAATACTGGCTTTATTTTAGTTAACAATGTAGAACTGTACTGATGCAGGATGATCAGCCTCTCCTGCAGTCTAGGAATGGTTTTGGATTTTTTGCTGTTCTGGTTTGAGCTTGGGTGTCTAACCCACTTCGAACCATGCAGGCCTCCTCAAGGACAACTTTAGTCCTGGGAAAAAGTACAGCGGACTATTTGTTTTTTCTTATGTCTCTGATGCCAGGTCTAGTTTTCCAGAATTGTAGCATAACAATAGTTTTAGAGAACTAAAAAGTACAGAAGAGATTCAGGGCTGGACAGTTGCCTAAGGGGAGACATTGTACAGAGGGAACTCTCAGGACACACACATTCCTCATTGTACTGAGTATTATTTCTGCATTGCTTTTCAGAATAACTGTTTTCTATATTTAAAAATAAATAAATCAGTATTCCAACTTGACCTCAACAGAAAAAGACTGCTTTGGGCATTGTTCTTTTTAAGGTTTTGGTTACAGTAGCAGTTGAACAGTCAGCCCTGGCATCCTCAAGGTTGTCAACAGTTTCTTTGCTGCCTTTGCAGCAGCTCTTGGAATTTAGATTATGAACACAAGTTAATGCTACACTGAATGAGCTCAGAGATCTGAGAATCTTACAGGATTGACTGCTGCACAATAATCCAAAAGCAATTATTCTTAAAAGAAAAACTACATTGATTTCAGTGCTTTTGGTATGCCATGCCTTTGAATGTTTGAATCACCTGTTAAAGCTCTTGCACATCTTCAGAGCTGCCATTTTTCTGACTGTTTGGGACAAGCCATTTGCTGCAGCTGCATTACTTGATGTTTCAGTTCACCTACTTTATTAACAGCTTTGCTTTGGGAATTCAACACAGCTTTTTATCTTCTGTGGTAACAAAATTTGTATTTCAAATAGCATAAATAACTTGCAGAATTTCCAATATAAGTGGCTACTAAAAAGGGAAATACTTCAGAATGACATTAATGAGCATCTTACCTGCTTTATGCAGGATTTCCTTTTCTTGATGTGTGTTTCTCTCTTTGACTACACTTAGATCTTCTTCCACTTTTTTCACTATACCTTTTGATCCCAGAATTTCTTGCTGTGTTGACTTAAGCTACACTTCCAAATCCTAAAATATGCATGCCATTATTTCCATGTTCGTTACAAATGTCCTTTTCTTGTCATAAGAAATAAATGGTCATTTTCTCTCTTGGTGTAGTTCCAGGACATAAATCTTTCACCTAAAAAAATGCATTTTTTGCTCTTACATAACCTTTAAATTGTCTCTGCTGCCAGAGCATCTGTAATGAGGGGCCATTCCCTCTCATGTTGGAAGCATCATTGTAAAGTGAACACTCATCAGGAGTTACCACCTAAAAGATATCTGAAACTACCCTAAACTTGAAGCAGGTTATACTTCCAATAATTTCATAACAATTTATATTAAAAGGTAATGAGTATTAGTTTAGGATTTTTTTTAAGATGCTGGAATATAAGAAGTTTGTAACATAATCCATAATATACATGCCTAAACTCAGAAAAAAATGCCTGCTACTGACTTTCCTGGGAATTGTATGTCCATAACTGAAGAAGGCAAAAATTTGAACCATATTTAATGTTCTGTTTTTGGAGGTTCTAGTTTCACTTTTCAGATAATACTGCAATATTCCTTCATATAAAATTACCATTTGTTGCTATATGAATGTTGAGGCAAACCTCACGGGTTAAAACTAACTCATATTTAACAACCGCTGTAGCTCAAAACTTCACGGTAAGCTTGTTCCTTTTACCTCTGGCATATTCCAAAATTCTTCCCAAACTAGACTAAACAGATCAGACTTAGGGACTTGCCATCCTTTGCATTCTCTCTTCTACAGTAAAAACAATAAATGTGGACTAATGTGATGCTTTCCATCTATAAGTCTCAAACCTCTGGGCGTACACTAAGGAGAAAACAGAAAATTCATTTTGCTTAAACAGTCCTTTCAAGCCTTATAATAACTTTTCTTGCTAGTATTTACTGATGCTCAGAGATATTACTGACTGAAGAGATGTTTCTATTTCCCAGTCTGCCACTGTTCACAAGAGTCTGAAAAACTGTAGTATTTAATGGTGGCATAAGAAATATTCAACTTACAAAGGAGACACTTCTACGCTTTTATTTAGACTGCAAAGAAACAGAAAATAACATCATGTCTCACTCTTTCCCTTCTTCCAGATTTATCCAAGTCTGAGGCTATCTCTTCAAAGATTCAAGGCAATATGCTCCAGTGGTATGTAAATCAGCCTCATTCCACAGACTTAGAAGATCTGAAATGTATGAGTTGAGCATATGTCCTTCAGAAAATATTTCAGTTTTTTACAGCTGATACTGAATTTAGAAAATAAATTGCTAATGACACCACCTTCTTATTTCCATTTTCTATCTTATTTTACATTATTTATTTCTAAAATACTGTCTTTTTTATGCAATAAATCAGAAAGGTAAACCAGGTGCATAAATTTTCACATGTCCATTCTTCATTTTCCCTGAATGTTTCTTCAAGTACCCACAAAAAAATTAGAAGCAATAGAGGAGAAGAGGGAAAGCAATATCCTAACTTCTATGAGCCAGGACACTTTTTGTTACTGAAACAAATATTACTGATTTCTCTGACTCAGTTTAAAAAAATGGCTTATCTGCATCTCTGCCATTCATTATATCCTCTCTACTTTTCTGTAGAAGATAGGGGTTGTTCTGCTACAGATCTACACATTGAGAGAATGAAATCTGAATAATGCTGGGCAAGGTGTATTCAATTCATCCTCTGATCTTGTAAAACAAAAAGGCAATGACTGTATTGAAGGCTGAACTCCCTCAAAGAACATCCTCACAGAAGAGGCCCAGAATTCTGCACCATCAGCAAAATGATACTGGCAAGCAAGATGTGAGGGCAGATGGTGAAAACAACTGAGAGTTGTCTTGGAAGAAAACAGCTGACTGTGCTGACTCTGCTCTCTACAGAATTCCGGGGTGCTCTTACTCTAAAAGAAATAAATCTTCTTTCCCATTTGGGAACAATCCTTGTTATTCTGTAACACCCCAAGTTTAGACCTTCATGGTGTTTTCTTATCTAATAGGCAAGACTGCTGTCATAGGGCTGGGAGCACGTCCAGTTGGTGAGTTCATGTGATGTGAAGGACCAAGAGTATTAGAATGACGTCAAACTGTTGAGCACAGAGCATGGCTGGGAGCTTCAACTTCAGCTCAGCACCTCTCCTTCACTTTGACCTTATGTACCAAATGCAGCTGTTGGCAGACTGCCCATGACATGCCAACCTCTCAAACTGCACCTAACACATGATGCAGTTAGCCAAGAAGGGCCTGCAGAGCTGTGCTGCAAACACAGATTTACAGCAGTGAGGGTACACAGGCAAAGCGTGGGGGGAGAACTAATGGTGAAAGCCTCGCGGTTCAGCACGTAAAACTCCATGGGTGTAAAGGACACTTCATTAAATGGCACTCAGCACAAGCCACTGCTGCAAGAGTCGTAAGTGGCACTCATTCCCAACCTGCAGCTCAGGTCTCTTATCTCATGTTCATATCCATGCACTGAGCTATTGGCAACCACACAGAAAAGCAGAATGTACTCTGTAAACACTCGTGGCTAGCAGTAGTGGCTGCTTGCTATTCCTTTCATGTTTCTGGGCAGGAAAGGTACAAATCTGTTCAGCCAACAGCTGAATTTTACCTCACTCCTCCCTCAGGGAATACAAAGTCTAGCATTCAAAGTGTTCTCCTAATGAGTTACTAATCATCTTAACTCTTTCTTTAAAACTCTCAGCACTATATCTCTCCTATTTCCATTCTAAGCGTCTAAAATCGCTTTACTGTTTAAAAGGCATTTGACTCAACATGATATGTAACAGACCTCTCCTCTCCCAAATTTCAAAGAATTGTTAATTTGCACTTTCATAGGCAGAGACAGGGATGACAATCTCATACTCTACCTGTATTCTCTCCTTCAGCTTCTGGGAATGTTTCTTCCTCTCATTTATCTTCTGGCTTTTCTCCTCTAGGTCTGCCTCCAGCTTCTTTACTTGCTGCAGCAAAAATCCTTCCTCAGTCTCTGAGCTCTTCCTTTGCTCTGTTTCTCTTTGCTGACAATTCATCTTTGTTTCTATCACAGATTGCTGCATAGCTTTTTTCAAAGTCTCTTTTTCTCTCTCATAAGGGCCTTGCAGTTTACTTGTTTTCTGAGGATATTCTTCAGTTGCATTCTGGTTCCTAATTTTCAGGTTTTCCATCTCATTTATTAGAGCATGTCCTTCCACACTGCATTTTTCATCTAAATTTACTGTTTTATCTAGATTTTCTCTTCTAGGTGCTTTGCATTCATTCAGCAGTCCATCAAACTCCTGATTTAAATGTGGAAGCTTGTTTTCAAAGCCTGCATTGGTATCTACCATGTCTCTAGAGAGGACTGTCTGCGCTTGTTTCATGTCTGTTCTCGACTCCTTCTCTTCCACCTGCTTTTTGCACAATGTTAACTCTGCCAAGGCTTCTTCCTTCAACCTCTTGTGTTGTTCTACTGCAATTTCAAGGGCCTGAATATGTTTTCTCAGTAACTGTTCTTCTTCAACTTTGCTTTTACACTGGAGAATCGTTTCCTTTGTCTCAGCAAGAATATGCTGAATTTCTTCCTCATGAGCCTCTCTCAGAGCCTGTATACTGGCCTCATGTTCATCATTCTTGGTGTTCAGGGCGTAGATCACCTACCAAAAAGAAAAAGAGAAAATTAAAGTATCTAGTGAACAGTAGCTGTATATCCAGTTACTATATTCATCAAGGTGTTAAATGCTAAAAGAGAATTACTGCTATAGATCAGTATTTTTTGGTGGTGGTGGCTCTCTGTGTTTTCTTTTTTGTTGATTTATTTTCCCCCACTAGGAACAGAAGGGACAACTACAAACTGCAAAACGTTATAAGGAAAGGAAGACAATACTGTGACAAGCAATAGTTTTCTCACTTTTTGTCAGAAATTTCCTTTTTATTCTTGGTAACTTGTCACTTCATGACCATAGTTTGATCTCTAATACAAGGAAGGAAGTCAGGTATCTTTTGGTTTGATTCTGAGAAGTGTTCAGGCAAAGTGTGTTGGTTTTTGTTTTGTTTTGTTTTTCTCCACATTTTAGTTAATAGCCATAAATCTCAGAAAACAGATTTTGGCAGATTCAAGTGACCTTCTGATAACAAGAAGTAATTTTTCCAAACAACTGTTTTAAATCCTTTGATGCTTTAATTTCTTCTACAAAATGCAGAATAATAATTATCTTGGCTGTAAGGCAGGTTATTACCCTAAAGCAGGCTTCATCTGTTACCCATAACACACACCAAAGGCCTTTCACAGAAGGTGTTGTACAAGCACCCTACTGTTGTTTTGAAAAGAAAATGCTATTAGAAGCCCACAGTAGCCTGAAATGAAGAATAAATGCTCCTGCTAAGCTACAAGACCGTTACATATGATCACACAACATAGTAATTGCCTTGAAAAGATTCATGTTTGCCTTTTCAGATCATCATTAGGACATGCAGGGACTAACCCAATTTCTATTGGGCATAGTTACCTAACTCAAAACACAACATCACGTGTATGAAGGTTTTCTACTTGCTTGTTTGGTTACAATTTTTTTAGGGATAAATTACTGCTCTCCAAAACTAGGTTTGGAATTTGTACACAAGGCATGACAGATATATTCAGTCTTGCCTGGACCCACAAAGGTTAATCAAAAGATTCTTAGGCAATTTTGAGAATATCATAGCCATAAATAAACAAATAAACAAACACAAACAAGGTCACAACTAATTCTTTAATTATGCTAGAATTTTGGCCCTGTGATCTTCAATCCTTCCCTCAGGGCAAGTCTTAATTGAGAGTCCAATAAGTGTCTTGACCACATTAAGTGCCACAAGCCTGTAATGTATTGTGGTAGCCCCGAAGATGTCTCCAGAATTACTGAATTTCCTTATCTATGTATAACCACATTTTGTGTTATCTGTATATAAATAACATATTGAATTTCAGTCAACCATAAATGAAAGCAAACACACAAATACATCTTGTGTGTAGTCAACTTTCTCCCTGGCAGTAATGAATTAACTAAAAAAGCCTTAACAGTCACAAATGAAAAATGTGGTCTGGATATATTTCTGGAAAAATATGTGACAACAATGAGTAACAGCACCTGAGGAATATTAGACAAGAAGTCATTGTCTGCATTTAGATACGTCTATTTTGGGGCCTTAGATTACAAGTTGTTAATTCTTCTCTGTTATTTGTAACTATTTTTCCTTTGAAATTGAAAGGAATATACTGAGCAGATTCCTTTTCACTAACTAAAATCATTCCATGAACAGTTCTTGACTATTCAGGAGACAGACATAAAAACTAAAAGGAGAAGATCAGTTTTGCCACATTCTGCACACTGAATGACCAGTAATTATGTTGAGCAATTCTTCAATTAACTAGGTCAGATGCTGATCATATTTCTGTATTTCATTCCATCAGTAAAAGAGAAATGACTATCCACCTTTGTGAGACTCAGACTTCCACTCTTAATGATTAATTCATCTAGTAAATCACCCATGGCCTGTCTCATATTATGTTGTATTCAGGCTGACAGTGGAATTTGCATTCCTCTAAAGTCTGACAATCATAGAGATTTCCCAAAATCCACAAAGCATTAGACTACCACCAACACCTTAAGGGAATTATCTAAAAGAATGGAAGAAACTGGCCTCCCTGCTCTATCCATTATTCCTAGACTTCTGTTCAATTGTGGCTAGAACCACAATGAGGACTTGCATGCCCTTAGATTTAATCTTCAAGCTTGAGGACTAAAACTGACTCCTCGGTATCACAAACTTCTTTTAGATGGCTGCTGCTCTACTTCATTAAACTACTGGGTACTCCTATTCCAGAAACCTCATTTTACAGACTGGACTTATATATAGGAGATGAATCTGGGTCTTTATGTGCTGAAAGGAAAAATACTGAAAAATTATTTCAGCATCTGTTCCTTGTGAGTGTACACACAGTTGGGTAATGTATAAATCCCGTAACAGTTGTGTTGATAAACAGCCTTTAAAAGCAGCTCTAAAACTGACCATTTGACAATACAGGCAGAATTTCTTTCAACTGAAAAGAGCACTTCATTACTCTTATTGTCACTAGCATAATACAAATGGCTACTGCCTCCTTATAGTTCTCCAAACTCAAATGGATTGGGAAACATTGTATTGGGTTTATAGCACCTGAGAGTTGTATGGCAGGTTGATATAAACACTACTACACACATGCACTTGAGTATTAATAGTGCAGTGAATATGAATACATCTTATTTGCCCCATTCTATCCACCAACCATTGTAAATCTAAATGGCATTTTCTTTCTCCTTTTATTTATGGTGATATAAAATAACAACCCACCCCCCAAAACATTCAACTGTACGTCATCAGTGAAGACAAAGCTAAAGCATTCTGTCTTTCCTACAGTAGTGATAAATACTACTCTTATAGGGACCTGACTATTGTAATGAAAAAGATGCTTCCAGCAGGTTGCTTTACTAGCTGAATAACAGGTAAGACCATTTGGTATGGAAGGTGACAAGTGAGGATGCCGAGGTAAGTCAAAGAAAAGCAAAAGATCCTAAGTGTTCTTCCTTCAGGCCCAAGCCAGTGGATACAAACCCTTCTTGATGGAGAAAGGGCTAAAAAACCCCAAAAGAAACAAACCAAACCAACAAAAACACAAGGATACAAGGCCCTGGATGGGAGTGCCAAACAAGGTACTCAAGCTCTCTAAACAAAGCAGTGAAGGAGATAAGTTTCCATTTATAATTAGATTGCTAGGGGCTCATTGATGCCAGGTGACTGCATCATCTCCTTTTCACTAGTGGGAGCAGCATCTTGTCATCACAAGCAGGGGAATGTTTCTTTGAATGCCTCTTGTTCACTTCCAAAGCAGACTAGGGCAGAGTGAAGTCATCTATAAACATGTCAGCCTTACAAGGATCTCTTTAAAAGCAAAGACAAGAGAAATTATTAACTTCAGTTATTTAAATGAATGGCTCCTCTATTCCTTAGCCTCCTGTGTCACTAACTATAGGCTAGAAAATAAAACCACCTCCCACATTCTATTAATTAATACTCTAACAAGTCTCCTTTCTATCACTGAAGAAGAATGGCTTTTAATTAAGGTAATAGCCTAGGCTATGATTACCTACAGTACTCCTCCAGTTTTACATCTCTGCTGATTTCAGCTGAATCATTCTGCTCTAAAGTATGATTAGGAACTTCATGAACTAAGTTTGAAATCTCTCCTTTGCTTCCTGAGAGCAGAATAATAATTTTATGCATCCAAGTAGTTGCAGCAACTGTTGATAACATAAATATATAAATGGGTAGAATGAGAGAAGCTTTAAAAAAAATTGGCACTCCAAACATTCAAACTTCATATTGACTCCATGTCTGTATCCCACTTCATGCTGTTTCACCAACACTTCACAAACCAAAACAGATACTGGGTGTTCATTAACTGAATGCAGGTTTTCTTACCTTCCATCTGTATTCCTTATTTTTTTCCATTTTGGTTAATGCTTATGACTCCCTTTGAATTAGTATAATCTATTAATTTTAATATATTGTTTATTTTTATGTCCACATCATTCCTTAATACGTGAAATAATGCAAGATCTATCCCAGATCGTTGCAGAATCTGCCTCCCTACAATAGGATGTTGCAAGTTTTTTTACAATTCCTGACTCCTGTTGGATCTTATCTGTAAAAACCCTTTTCTAAATAACTTTGAAATAATTTTGCAAAGTTTACATGGCAAAAGCCCTATTTAATTTTTTTTTTACAATTTGTATGCAATTAAGAACTAGAATAAATAAAATCAGTCAGCATGACATTTACATGAAATACGTTTCTATTTCTTTGTTCTCCCTGAGGTGATTCAAATTCATCTTGAGCCTATTTATCTGGTTAAGCTGTATTCCAATGTTGTCAGAGGATCACATTACTTTTCAGTAAAAATTAGATTAGATAAAATTTTTGTTTCCTAAAAACCACAGAACTAGATGAAAATACTTTAAAAGATTATGCTTAAACATTGACAAATCAGTGTAGATTAAGACATACAGGCATGTAGGCAAGCAAAGAGGCCAAATTGTTTGATTTCAGAGTTCTTTCTCTTCACATTTTGCAATTTCTATCTTGGTGAAATTCTTGCATAATTCTTTAAGATCTCTAATATCCTTATAAATCTTAGGCTATTACAGTCTTACATGAGTTCAACTCTATCTTATGAAGCTCTTTCAGATGGATAATGTGCAAGAAATAGAAAATCTATTCGATATGAGTCACATTTACATCTATGTTCTCTGTCTGCCCATCGTTGTCACTGTAGCCCAGGAGAATTTTTAATACAGAAGCAAAGTCAATAATTATGTGTCAATAGAAGGAAAACCCCCTTATTTCCATTTAATTCACATATAATTTAGCTGGATGTCTAAAACTCATAGAACAGTTTGATAGGTCTGTACTCTAGAACTTTGATCTCTATTATGCTTCAAAAATGTGAGCTAATGATAATGATGATAGAATTTATTTGCCAAATTAACACTCTATTTTGTGACAGTGTTTCATTACATCCCAGATTTTTAAAGATCTTTCAGGAGTCTAAAACTGTAGCCATATGTTCAGTGCTTTCAAAGGTTTTTGTCTGCTTTTTAAACAATTTGAGATATTTACTTCAAACTTTACCCTTCCAAAATATCTTTTAAAATCTTGTTACAGATGATGAAGCCACATTATCCAATTTTACAGTACATACAGTACCCAAACAAGCTTATGAAGTAAGATCTCAGTTGATTCCTGTCTTTCAAAGTATTTACTTAAATATAGTAGAATTTGTAAATCTTGCAAGTATCAACTGTAGAACTGTTGATTTAATTACAGCCCAGGGTGAAACAGATTTTCCCAACACAAATACACATTTCTGTACAGACATATTATAATTTATTTAAAACACGGCATTTGTTGAAGGTTTTGCCTTCGATGTAGATCTGTGATAAGCAGAGATGAACTGTTTCTTCCAAATGAATCCAGACTAGTACATTATAAAGATGGAATCAAATTCTTACTCCCCTGTACTTTGCAGGTAAAAATCTCATACAGCACTTTTTAAAACTTAGTAAGATTTCTTTATATATTCTACATAGTTTGTTAATTAAGAAAAGAAACCATCAGAATCCTCAGGTATCCATGAATTAATAATGCCACTTTATGCAGGCATCAAAATTTAAGTTCTTGCTGCTGTAAGCAAATTCAACTGAAAGGTCCCATGAATTCAAGAAGTGATCGGAGAACTGTACTGAATAAAAATCCAGTCAGGGATATTAAGTACTAAGATACTTTGCCAGTCTCTGAAAATCACAGAGACCACTGGAGGAAATGAGAATATTTACACAAGTGCACTAGAGACATGTCATGCTCCTTTAACTCACTGGGCACAATCAGAACCAAGCTACTGGCCCAGGTGGACCTCAGCATACAGTGTTTTAGAAAAGATACTTTTCTTTCAGTTTCTCCCCTCACTTTCAAAGCAGCATCGTTGGAGCCAGAGTCAGCATATTATTATGTAGTTACAGGACTACATAACAATACACTACATAATACTACACTATTACCTCATGTACCCATGAAATTTTTACCCAAACACTTCTAACAGTAAAATCGAACTAGACTGGACATAGCCACTACTCTCATTTCAGGAAGAAACTAAGTATATGTTGGACACCTCCTGAGATTATATCAATGATCACAACCCTAAAAAAATTTAACTAGCATTTATCATCAAAAAAGGTGGAAACAGTCTGCTAAGAGTGTAGTGGCAGTGCACCATATTTGCACTGCAATGTCCCATAGTCTTGAGACAATTCATTATGAAATACGAAGGTCCATCAGCATCTCAGTAGAAATATCTCAACATTGTAAAAGCAATTACTATTATTAGCTATAGTTTTTAACAGCCTTTTTATCAAATTCTTGTAGTCTCTCTTCCTGAATGAAAACAGCAAAATATATTCAACTGTGATCTCATGTTTACACCTAAAGGTAGCTCTTCTAGAACCCTCTAAGAGGATTATATATTTACAACCAGTCAGTGCACAGTCACAACCAGACACTGCATCTTCCAAAGATAATTAAAACAGAAGACTTGTCTGCTGGTAACCTGTTTTGATTTAAAACTGTTTAAGCATCTAAAAACCACGCCATGCAAAGTTTTGAATGACAACTACATTAAAAAGGTACAATCTTCCTTCAGAAGAATTTCACCAAGGTTATTAACTTAAAAAAAACCCCAAAACTCTAACTATTTGAAAACAGTCAGTTTGTAGTTTCTTCATGAAATAAAGGTAGTATTTCTTCAGTTATACATGTTCTGCTGCCTCCAAACCCTTTGGAAGACAAATGAATACACATTAAGTAAAATGCCAAGTTAAACCAGCACAGCAAAGCTTGAGCTACTATGCCTCAGTGGGAGGTAGGATAAATTAACTCAGTCTTGGTACTGCACTAACCACATTCACACACTTCCTGATGGCTTTAAGCACAAGCAAAAAATGCCTTATCTGTTCCTACTAAAAGCATAGGTTAAGTGCCCTTCAGCACCACGTAAAGTCAGACCGGTTGTGTACAGGCAGGAAAAACAAGTGAATTGATGCAGTGAGGCAGCTACTGTGTTTGAGATGTGACTGTAGAGGTGGCAACAGTTCTACCTCAGTGTTACAGCTGTTTTAATAAAACAGAAACACTCTTTTATCTAAACAAAACATGACTGGGGGTTGAAAGAACCTGATAACTCTCTGGAAAAAAGTATTTTTATATACAAAACACAATGCTGAAGTGTTTGAAAACCTAAAATACACAGCTTCAGAATATCTGAAAATGTCTTTAACTGAGTTGGCTCTGACTTCTAATTTGGGTATAACTTTACACATTTGTAAAACATTGGCATCTACCTACTGGTTAAAGGAAACGTTAGGAGAGAGGTACAGTCATACTGTCACTGAAAAACATACTTTTAAATATTACCCATGAAGACAAGACAGAACATGAAAAAATATAACAATTAATGGATCATTAGGTATTTTATTGCCTAATGCCTGTAATGCACATCTTAATAACGTGCATAACATTCTGTATATAAACATTATCTAGGATTCCTTGATCAAGAGACTCGAATTTATTATGTACTTTCCATTGTAAAGTAGTTTTGAGTTGTCAGTTGCTAAGGCTGTCAGATTTTCTTCAAATTGGTATAATCAGTGACAAATTTGTATAGTAAGGAGGTAATTCCAACACAGAAATGTCATTCTTATACCATGAATTAATTTAAATAATAACTTCTATCCATCCAAATAATAAGATTCCAGGTTCCTTCCTAATAGAAGTAGTGGCTTTAATACCACTTTCGGCTAAACCATCAACACAATCATATAACACAGCACACACATTTAATGATCCAGAAGTTCCCCTTTAGTTCTGTAACACAGTGAGGACAATTTAAGAAATTCTACACATTCTTGTCAGCTCATAGGCAAGGATAATGCTAACTTTTAAATCCTGATAAAAATTGTACTCAAAAATCATGCAAACAAATACACCATAAAGCACACGGGCTTAGTGGTAGCTGATTTTATTAGTGTTGTTAGCACATAATTTTAGTAGTTTTATAAAAGGATTCTCTTTCTTCACCTATGTGGAAATATTTTTTAATATTCCTTGGCCAAAGGAAAAATATTTCTTCTCCAAAAGCATGATCCTAGTTTTTATGCTATTCTATTTTGCTTAATTTCTGTTGAATATTGAATACTTCTCTAGAGAGCTGAGATCAAAAAGCCTCAAGCACACAGGAGAGCTATGGCAGCACAATAACTAATCCACAACAGCTGAACTACTGTAAGCATTGGTTACTGAGTACTGTTAGCACATCACAGTAAATAAGGTCAATAAATTTATCTTAAACTATGTGGAAAAGGCAATATATTTCAAAAGAAACATGAGTAGACCACTGAAGTGCACTGTTACAGCTGCTCAGCTGTTAGATGCCTCCAGAATAAGGTATAAGAATTTGACCATATTTCATTCCTATAAACAAAAAATGGCTGATAAGTTTATGGCACATCTAATATATAACCATGCTACAAGACACCGGAGTGGTGCAGAGAGTCTGTGCCCTCACACACATGCCAGTTCACTTGCTAATTCTTTAGAACTTTCCACCCACCGAGTGAAGATAATGGAACTAAATATGAGCATACATTTTTTGTGCAAAAGTCAGCCACCCCTCCTTAAGTAACTAAGGAAAGTGGATTTTGCTTATCTGGGTGATTTTCCACTGAAGCTTATTATATAAAGTTCATATTTTCTACCTTGCTGACTGAGCTGAGGGGCTAAACCTTCTAGTGACTGGTGGTGGTAAGCAGGCAGAGTATGTAACATTTTGAACTGCTCCACACAGAATCATTCAGGAACATCTGCCTATTCTGCTGCCTCTAGAAGAGGAACACACTTGCTTCCCCTTGACATTTCTTTCCCTGAAGGAATGAAAAGAGTTCATAAGTGCATTTTACCAGCAATTAACTTTTCCTTGCATCAGCACTCTCCTCCCATGTTAAGACTCATGGTATCCAACATATATATACAAAATTCTTGTCCAGCTGCTTGGGTTTTTTTAGTAACAATGCACTCTGCCAGTAATACTGCAATTTAAAACATGCTTCTTATGACAAGGCTCCCAAATTCACAATAGAGAGGCAGATGAACCCGTAAGGCGGAAAAAGTGTTAGAGGGTAACTATTTACTGTCATTAAAAAAACAAAAGAAATTCCTCCATTGGTATCCAGGAATTTGTCTGTAAGAAGGAAACAGAAATGATTTGTGGTTTATGTAGCTTTCTGATCACCAGGTAATGTCACCTTCCTACTTATTCATATTAGGCTTAGTTCCAGGACTGCAGTCCAGAACAGCAGGTTTGGTTTGAGCCCCACTGGTAGAGGCTTGAAAAAGCCTGAATAACATACATTTCTGCAGTGTATCTAGTTCTGGCCAACCCTGACTGGACTGCCTTGTCAATGAAAGTTGATCCACTTTCCTCAACACTCATCAAAAGTTCATATGCATTTCTCACCCTATTCAAGTGCAAAGGACTGTCCTAACAATCCATAAGCACATGAAAATCCTGTAATAGCCAATGGATGATAGAAATTTGTAGCTTGAGGCAGCAGGGAATGAAATCCAAAGTGTCATAAAATTCACCATGCATTTTAAACTCCGTGTTATGCTCTACAAAGAACCAGCAAGCAGAAAACAGCACTCCAAGAGTTCGGTGTCTGATGGAGAAGTTTAAACTTAATTACTTGTACAATGTCATACATTCTGCTATAATCATATGAATATAGTGACTTCAGAATTGATGAGCTACAAAACAACAACAGTTTGCTGCCCAAAGCAAACTAAACATTTCTAAAGCTTTGTATTTCTGCTGCTACAGCCAAAAATGTGCAGAACAGAAAAACACATGACTGAAGGTATGAAAACTTCCTATATTCCACCTCTCCAAAAGCAGAAATACCAGTGCAATAGAATGGGAGCAGCTGTCAGGATCTGTGTGTCCAGATGACCTGCGGGAATCTGTGGAGATTTCCTGCACCAATCAGTGCCTTGTGACATCATCAGCACTACATACAACAATGAAAACTCATCACCTCACCCAGTTTGGTTCCTGGTGATGCCTTTGCAGACCCCTGCTTTGCCTTTGAGAGTAGGAGCAGACCACTGCTGACTATGTAACAAAGAAACAGAACTGAAGTCAAGGTCTGTATCCTACATCTAATTTACACATTTTGTACTCATCTCACCTGGCACAACGCTGAGTGGATGAGTAATGTGATCATCATCTCCTCATCAATGAAAATCTAAAGTCACTGAGACAGGAAGCTGCAGCTGTGCAACAACAAACAGCAGTATTGCAAACTAGGTTAGAAACAAGAAAGGAAAGCACTATGGGCCATTTAAAGTTCAAAGGGATTTTTATTATCATTATCCCGATTGCAATATAGCCAAGAAAACAGTGATTTGAAAGGGAGCTCTCAATGTGCTTGGGCCGAAAATGATTATAATAAATTTCCCATATACCCATTTTTCAGCTAATCTGGTGTCAAACTTTGTTTCTTCCATGTTTACTGCTGGTTCAGCATTAGTCTACCCAGAATTCAGAAGGGAAAGCATATGATTTAAATTCCAATTTTGCTGTGAGTTCTCTGTAAGTGTAGTGTTATTGCAGAGAAAATTGGTTCTTAAAGGTCTCATTCCAAAACAGAATGATTTGCTTTTCAGAAGTACTTTTTTGAGCTTCAGGTATAAACCATCTTTATTTCAGATGACTGAAAAATATCTAGAGGGGAAATTCTATTAAGAGTAAAGAAATCAACCCTCTCACATTTTAACAGTAGAAATTTAGCAAAAAGCATCTGAAAGAAACACTGCAATAAAATTTTGCAACACAGGAGCAAAAAGTAAGGATCATATTGTGTACAAATACTATTAAACAAACATATAAACAAAGCACCTGTAAAGTATTGGTACAGTACACTGAGTATAATTTACCAAGTGTAGGTGTAATTACAAGTAGCCCTCGTGTATGTATTGATACACATGATGTACATCATCACATATAGTTATCATGAGATGAGAATGATGGCACTGTAACCAGTAAGCCATTCTAACCTGAACATCTGAATGACTTCCTGTTGTTTGACCTGCATTTTGTCAGCGTTTTTTCATTGTTAAAACGTCTCTATCAATTGCAGTGAGGTTACAGGACATGTAAAAGCTGTATTAGTAAACAAGGGTAGCAAAGAGGTTTTTCTCCCTGACAAAGATGCAGCATAACAATAGGTTAGAAGGTAACTGCCAACATCTTACATATTTTCTCTCATTTCTGAACATGGCATGGAAAATGTAATGTAGCTCAGTATTTGATCAAAAGTTTAAGTACAATATCCTATGTAATTTAGTCCTGCCTCTTCTCCAACTCCTACCTTTCACAAACGTCATTTGAAGTGTCGCTACTGGGGCACATCAGGGACAATTAACTACGATCAGAGTACTACTGTACTGTAGTACCACGCTTCGGCTGCAGCTTTGCAACAATATTACTCGCCAACCTATAAAATGCAAATTACTTGCCATCTTCGTAATTCTAGAGAAAAAAAGCGGATACCGTCAATCCCTCGGAACAGCTCACAGGCAAACCCCGTGTCTTCGCAGAGCCGGAGCTCTTCTCATTATGGTCGCATGTTAATTAGAGCAGTTAACTGCGAGACGTCCACCGTCTGCCACAAAGGCAGCCCCCGAGGCTGGGCTGTAGCCCCGCGGGGAACTGTTCAGATGGAAGTTTGAGCACAGTGATGCTCCCAGTAACCGCCCCAAGAGATTCCCTTCCCTCCTCTCACACAAGGGCCACCAGAGACAGTTCCGAGCCACCCCTGCCGCCCGGGCCAGGGCACCCTCATCTCCCCGGGGAAGGCGGCAACAGCGAGACTTACCTTAGTCAGCTGGGCAATCTTCTTGCACATTTTCATGTGCATTTCCCGATTGCATTCTTCTGCCGAGCTGCTGCGAGAGGCTTTAGATCCATTGCAAGTCCCGGGCTGATGAATGTTGTTTATGCCAGAGGCCATTAGGCTTGAATTTTAATCAGGTCTGTCTGTACGCTCCGGGTAGCGCGATCCCGTCCCCGCCGCTCGCCGCCCCCGGCGCTGGAGGAACTTCAGCCCCAAACAGGGCAAGCTCAGCCGCCGCCGCTCTCCCTTCTCTGCAGATGTCCCAGTCCTTCAGCAAAACACCCAGGCGAGCACGCAGAGAACAGCATGTGCAAACATCCTGATTGGGATTTTTTTTTCTCCCTCCCCTTCTCTTGAAATGGTTGAGCTTCCGCCAGGAGAAGATGCCAGAGGCTGGGTGCTACACAGTACCCCCCGGAGACGCTGAGCCAGCCATACAGGCAGCGGCACAGGCATTGCCCAGGATCTGTTATAGCAGAGATCGCCTGAAGATTAAATCATGCTGCCTTCTTGGGCTGCTGGAGCATCGCAGAGGTCATCAGAGAAGGCAGTGTTGGCACCTTTCATAAGCTCTGTTATTTTGGCAATCCCCTCTAGGTCTGGATGGACCAGTAAGTGATGGAGAAAACCTTTGCTCAATTTTTGCTGCGACACTGAAAGAACAGAGCCAAGAAGCACACGAGAACAGTTGAGCCCTGGAGCTGTGTCCAGGATCCGGTCTGCCTGTCTCAAGCAAAGAGACTCAGCTCCCCTCAGTTACACTAAATGCACTGGAAAGGTGCCTGAAGAAAACTGACAATATTACAGGTCTTTTTTTCTAATGTGCACACTGTTTCAAAAAGACGAGGCCTGTACATGTGAAATAAATAAATGGACAGAAAAGGTAGAAAAAAGGGCACACACACACACAAAAAGGCACACTATTAAGATAATGGGATTTTAAAAGAAGAATGCATCAGTAGTGTTATGTGAGAAAACAGTTAGTGAACACGTTTAAACAAGTCTAGAAGAGAAAGGGGAAGGAGGAGAAGTCCAAGTAGGGTGAAGTCAGAGAGGTGGAGAAGAGGAAAAGGGAAAAAGAACAGGTAAGAGAAGCTGAGAGCTGCTCAACAGCCCTTTCACGTGTTAGTACATGCTCCCCATGGAGCAGGCCCAGAGCTCCATCTCAGCTCACGCTGGCTTACAGCCAGAGGGGCCGTGAGGCTGCTCCTTCCCCCCTGCCCCATGCAGGTAAGACAGTTCTCCAGTCTCACCTCTTGGCAGTACCTACCATCCTTCTTAGACAAAAAGCTCCCACTTTGCCAGTACAGGGTTTCAAAAGGAGCTTCCTAAGGACCATCAGAACTGGGAAGGAGAATTATCTGGTGTCAATTAAGGGCAGGGTAAAAGGAAAGTGGGAAACCCTTGGTGAGGACAAAGACAGATAAAGTGCTGTTAAGAATAACACTCCAAAAAGAAAAAGATCAGGGCAGAAGAATGCCTACAGGCAGTGGGGAGAAGGAGCAGTGAAAAGATGTAAGAAGAGAAGACCTTGGGACAGGGAAACCAAACCCTTGAATTGTTAGGAGAAAAGGCGAGGCTGTATATCTCTGGAGACAGAAAGAATCTTCACTCCAGGAGTGAGAAGAAATGAGGGCTGAGAAATGCAGTGCAGAGAGGAAAACAAAGACGATGGCAGTTGCTGGGAGATGTTAAACAGGAAAAAGGAGTTTAGCCCAGACAAAACATTAAAAAGAAAAGGTAAGAAACAGATCCTTGCACAAAGGAATGAAAAAGTACAGTTTCTTCACTGTCACAAATGCCCAAGATGCTGCTGGAACTTTTTCTGTGACGAGGTCATAGGCACATGGCATTATCAATTGTCTGGTATCTGATAGGACACATACTCACACTTAACTCAGTTAATATGGTTATATCTTCTCTACATGGTCATCAATTTGAGAAGATGTGTAGGAACTTAATTATATATAAAACTTTGATTAAATTAAAAAGCTTGTTGGGATGATCAAGAGAATAGCAAGAGCTGAAGCAATATCATAGCCTCTTGTTTCCTCAGGGAAAAACCCAACAAAACTAAGTGAAAACAGAAAGTAAATTCAGGAAAAGGCAAAAGGTTTTAGAAGTACTTACAGTAAGTTACCCGTGTTATCACTCTGAGTGGACAGTAACATTTATGGTTGTTCAGCTGAACAGCAGGGGACACACTTGGATCTGGATGCACTGGTGGAGAGAGACTTGAGACCCCTCCATGGGCAGAGGCAGAGGAGCATAGATCATCAGGTACAGTGGAAATAAACCACTGAGATATCTTCAAGCAGGCTGTTTAGGTATTTTGAGGGGTTAGAGGGAAAAACTTGAGCCTTTGGTAAAGACGGTGTTTTAGCAGAACATAATTTGTCACTGGTAAAGTATTCTGAGTTGAGACAAAACTTTTCAGATGATACTTCAAATACTGGAAAAGTTTCAATCAGACCTCATGCACCAGAAAATGCAACCATAGAACATAAATTCACAGATGACTCTAGTGGGATTTTTAAATTTTTTAATACATGAGGGCAAAGTTAAATTGATCCCCTAGATTACACTCTGCTGCTCTTTTGCGGTCCAATAAAATTTGCATTTGAAAATGGTAGAACAACACAGTTAGTCATTAATTGTTATGTTAGGTCAGAACTGGGTGGATTGGGCACTGGGCAACTTGATCTAGTGGGTGGTTGGAACTAGATGATGAATTCAAGGTCCCTTCCAACCTAAACCCTCCTATGTTTCTATGTGTCAAATAAAAAAGACGTATGACTAAAAATGATTTAAAACTTCTCAAGTTAGTATGTCAACAAAGGAAATTAGAATCTCACTTAAGAGAGCATCTTAATTCATAAATCACTACCATCACTGATCGCCACTTACATTCAGTTCTGTCCCGGAGTAGCTTTTTGACCCCAAAACAGAGAATTCAGGAACTAGAGGGAAAAAAAAATGGAAAGAAGGATTAAAAAAAAAAAGTAGTCAGAAGACTTGTAGGAGTTATTCTGCTCATGTAAGTCACTATTTTACTTCCAATAAAACTTCCTTTGAGATTGAATGCAAGAAAAATGAACAGTATAAAGTGCTGCCACTGATACATCTTGGGTAATTACCTATTTTATACATATTTATGTATAAGTTATTCTATATAACTACTTTCTAATTTTAATTCCTTTTCACTTCATAAAGCAAACAAAAACACCAGAAGCGCTACCCATTTCCCAACTGACTGAAAACAGTAACTATTCAAAAATGCATATACAATTTTATAGGTGACTTACATATATGCAAGTTTTGGAGTAATGTGATAAAGACAACCTCTGACCACCACTGCATAATGATCGCCCAATTATGTATGAAACATTACTATGCTTACATTTTGAATATGGAAACTGGAGCCAACCAGATGCATCAGATATAAAAATCCTTCAATTCCTAAAAAATGGCCTAGCAACAACTTCCATTTCTTGTAACCTGTTTTTTATCCAGTGACCTACATCTAATATTACCACAAAGTAACTGGCATGCAGCAAGCTTGGCTTACCCAGTGGCACTGTATTTGCTCACAGAAGAGGATGTACAAAAGAAAGAGAAGGGACCTAGAACAGAGAATCAGAAGTAGACCATAGCAGAGAAGGTCATTACCTCAAAGAACAAGGAAAAGGGTTGAATTAATAAAGCACACTGCTCTCCAGAGCCTGGAGCATGATCCAGCATTCAGAGTTTCATCATTCTTTTCCTTTTCAGATAGAACTGTAAAACCCACTGGCCACAACCTCTGAGCTTGCATTGCTGGAGAGAGCCTTGCTCCCCTAGTCAGTCATTATATCCATCCCTTGGGAAACACCTGGCCCTTACGAAGCCAGGTGAGTTAGCTCAGTGAGGGACTGATGGCCAAGGGCTGAGGTTAAATTGGGTTCCTGGGCCCACAGGGAGAGCCCAGGTGAGGCTGGTCAGGGCTCATTGAGGCTGGTAAGTGCACTCGAGGCCTTTCTATAACACTAAGACAGCAACACTTCTATCAGTTGAAGAAGGTCTCTGGTATCCCAAAGAGATGGCCAGCATTTGTGATCCAGCTCCAGCATGTTATTTATCTACACATGAAATATCAACTATACTGAGAATCTTTTATTTCTACCTATAAATACAGAGCCCAGCAGAAATATTTAAAGCTGACTGGAAGAAATAAATCTCACATCTTAGATTAAATGTATCTTAAGGGATTATAAAGTATTCTCCAGGAAAGATCCTCCTCTGTAGACCTGAGATGCAGGCAGGCACAAATGGGCTATTAAAGATATGAATCAAAAATAATTCAGTTTGCATTATTAGTTTCACTTAAAATAAAAGTCCTAGGTTTTTAATGCCACAAGAATCATAAAGTTTTATGTTGTTTTGTCTTCCTGTTTCCATCTTTTTCTCCACAAACAGGGTCTTATCACAGGAAACATCTAGATTAAGTTAATTGTCCAGTAAAATACATTAAATAGAAAGACAGTTACATACTGTATTTCCCTAGTAAATATAACCTTAAAAAACCCACCAACTTATCGAGGATTTGCTGTTGATTACAGTGGTTCTGTAGAGTGATTACTTCTCCAAGATAAAATGAAAACTTTTAGAAAAAAGATTCTATGTTACTATTGCAGTTGTGCATACAGAATCTCTTTCCCACGCTCCAGGAGCAGAAGGGGTCTAGCCAGATCTGTATGTTTTAGAAGTCAATAAAAAATACAAACGACTCACCTTTAAAAGGGATGTATTTCTCTTAAACATACGCAAATGTATAATAGTATAATATGTCAGGAAAGAAACCTCTGCCATATTTTAAATTATTTTAAAATTTATATTTATCTATAAAATAGAATACGTTCTCTCCTGCTGCTGCCCTCCATTCTTCATGTACACCTCTTATATACCATAATCCTTGACACCACTGTAAGAAGAAAATAATTCCATTATTGAGTAGATAAAAATCTGCCTCTTGAAGAAAACACTGGAAAGACTCAGATCTGAAACAATACTGACCCCTAGTGTTTTTCCATTTTATTTTTTTTTCCTTGGACAAAACTGACCCGCATTCAGGATGGGATCCTGCCTATTAGACCTGTCATCATTTGATGTTTTGTCACCTGTCCTTACTAAATAGTGTTCACTGATTGAGGTAATCAGTCACCTTTTTTTTCAAGGCCAAGCACATATGCATGTCAAACACCTTAAGTTCATACTCTCCACAGCTTATTTCTGTTCACATTTTTGAATGTTGTCTGTGTATGTATGGCCAGACTTTGTGAATGAAGATTTGGGCAGGGCTCTCCCCACGTGGGTGTGCCCTTCAAGCCTGCGCAGTGGATTTTTTAGGTGAGGCACAGCATGCACAGAACTGGCCCCACTGTTTAAGTCCTGAGGTCCATTTGCCACGGCCGAGCGAGCTTGGACAGTGACAGTGAAGTCCTCAGGACTGTCACAGCACCCAGTACTAACCAGGGCTGACCCTGCTGAGCATCCGAGATCTGACGGGATGGGATGGCAGGGAGGCATTTACTGCCAGGGGACGGTCCCCACTGAGACTCAATCTCAGGTCCCTGGGATTCAGAGTCCAGAGTGCTCTCCTTTACACCATGGGACCACCCCTATGCTGTCTGTAACTCTGTAATTAATATATGCTCAGACCGTTTCCCCTCAGCCGCTCACCCGTGTCCTTGTTTCTCATTAAGGTGTCATTAAATGCGCACTGTACATTCCATGGCCAGGAACACAGCTCTGGAGTTTCAGCTCAGTTATCTTTCCTGGTTTTAATGAGATACAGAATTTATTACTAGTCTCAAGACAAAGGACTTCTGGGGAAAAAATAAAATAGGTTCACAATAGATGCTTGAAAATTTTGAAAAAATTTCCACTAGTAAGGAGGTCAGTCTGGAAGGACTCAAATAGGCATTCTGAGTCATAGAATCATAGAATCATAGAATTGATTGTGTTGGAAAAGACCTCCGAGATCATCAAGTCCAACCCTTGGTCCAACTCCAGTCCATTTACCAGATCATGGCACTCAGTGCCACATCCAATCTGCGTTTAAAAATCTCCAGGGATGGTGAATCCACCCCCTCTCTGGGCAGCCCATTCCAATGCCTGAGCACTCTCTCTGGAAAGAATTTTTTTCTGATATCCAACTTAAATTTCCCCTGGCAGAGATTAAGCCCGTGCCCCCTTGTCCTATTGCTGAGTGCCTGGGAGAAGAGACCAACCCCCACCTGGCTGGAACTTCCCTTCAGGTAGTTCTAGACAGTGATGAGGTCACCTCTGAGCCTCTTCTTCTCCAGGCTAAACGACCCCAGCTCCCTCAGCCTCTCCCCATAGGACTTGTGCTCCAGTCCCTTCACCAGCCTTGTTGCTCTTCTCTGGACCCGCTCCAGCCCCTCAATATCCTTCCTGAACTGAGGGGCCCAGAACTGAACACAATACTCAAGGTGTGGCCTCACCAACACAGAGTACAGGGGAAGGATCACTGCCCTGGTCCTGCTGGCCACACTATTTTTGATCCAGGCCAGGATCCCATTGGCCTTCTTGGCCACCTGGGCACACTGTTGGCTCATGTTGAGCTTCCTGTCACTCAGTACCCCCAGGTCCCTTTCTGCCTGGCTGCTCTCCATCATCTATCTATACTATCCATCTTTTCAGACACCCTCACAGTAGATA
Organism: Sakesphorus luctuosus; assembly: GCA_013396695.1. Classification (NCBI taxonomy): domain Eukaryota; kingdom Metazoa; phylum Chordata; class Aves; order Passeriformes; family Thamnophilidae; genus Sakesphorus; species Sakesphorus luctuosus. Next base: position 87,632 of record VWZD01001162.1, on the reverse strand, counting down.
CAAGCAGAAGGGTGTTTCAATGGGCTTTTGTGACTGTTTGATTACTTTTTCATGCCAACATGGGGTAAGGTTTCTGGGGTTGGTGCCGCACATGGTGTGAGGCTCCTCATTACCAGACGTGACTGGACTAATTTTCACAGATGCTCCGGTCGGAGAGGGCTTTGGCAGAGGGGCTGAGGGCAGAGCCACGGCTGGTCAGGCTTATTGTGCTGGGGTGAGTCCAGGGAAGGGCAGCGAGGCTGGGGAAGGGTCTGGAGCACAAGTCAATGAAGGAGCAGCTGAGGGTGTTCAGCTTGGGGGAGGCTCAGAGCGGACCTTATCGCTCTCTACAACCCGCTGAAAGGAGGTGGTAGCCAAGTGGGGGGCGGGCTCTTCTCCCAGGTAACAGGAGACAAGAGGATAGAGTCTTAAGCTGCTTTGGACATGGGGAAGAACTGCTTCACAGGATGGGTGATTAGACATTGGAATGGACTGGCTGGGGAGGTGGTGCAGTCANCTTTTTCATGCCAACATGGGGTAAGGTTTCTGGGGTTGGTGCCGCACATGGTGTGAGGCTCCTCATTACCAGACGTGACTGGACTAATTTTCACAGATGCTCCGGTCGGAGAGGGCTTTGGCAGAGGGGCTGAGGGCAGAGCCACGGCTGGTCAGGCTTATTGTGCTGGGGTGAGTCCAGGGAAGGGCAGCGAGGCTGGGGAAGGGTCTGGAGCACAAGTCAATGAAGGAGCAGCTGAGGGTGTTCAGCTTGGGGGAGGCTCAGAGCGGACCTTATCGCTCTCTACAACCCGCTGAAAGGAGGTGGTAGCCAAGTGGGGGGCGGGCTCTTCTCCCAGGTAACAGGAGACAAGAGGATAGAGTCTTAAGCTGCTTTGGACATGGGGAAGAACTGCTTCACAGGATGGGTGATTAGACATTGGAATGGACTGGCTGGGGAGGTGGTGCAGTCACTGTCCCTGGAGGTGTTTAAAGAGGGACTGCCGTGGCACTCCGTGCCATGGTTTAGTTGACAATGGTTGTCTCTGGCCCCAGGCTGGCCCCGGGGCTCTGCCCCCCCTCACTGCTCCGTCTCTATCCAAACATGGCGGCGCTGCCCCGGCGCCGGCCCCGCGGCCCCGCCCCTCACGCGCGCCCACGAGCTCTCGCGAGATCGGGCGAGGTTCGCGCGCGGAGTTTGAAGCGGCGCGGGCGCCGGGGCCGTTGCGGGGGGCGGGAGGTGGAGGGGCCCGGCCATGGGCGCCAAGAGGAAACTGCTGCAGCTCCGGGATGCCTTTCAGCTCGCCCAGAAGCCTCACCAGAACCACGCCAAGCTCGTGGTGGCTCTGAAGAGCACCTATGCTCAGGTATGGCTGTCTCGAGGGGAGCTGGCAGCGCTCCGCGGGGGCGGGGCCTGCTCCGCTGTGCTCCCCTAAGGCGAGCGCTGAGGCCCCTGTGTCTGAGGAGAGCACTGCGACTTAAAAGAAAACCCTAACAGCAACAAAAAACCCCAACCTCGCTGCTGAATTATTCATCACAGTTGCCTCCTGCGAAGGCGGCTGTGCCCGCGGCAGGTACAGATGGTGCTGCTGGAGGGCGTTCGCTACGCGAGGTGTGTGTGTGACACAGGGCAGCCCTGACAGGTGTCGATTGCCGTCCTGACACCTGCCAGCAGGTAAATGTTAACTCCAGGGACGGTCCTGCTGTGCTGTTAAAGCAAAATACTCCGTGAGGAGTGCACGACAGCGGGTGTGCCCTGACTGAAACCCTTTAAAAATTTAAACGGAAGCTGTCAATTATAAGCTCATTTATTTCATTTTTTCTGTGGTACAGCTTTTGAAAGATGAACTGGGTGATTACCTTGTGTTTTTCTTTTTTTCTTTTTTTCTCAGTTGGATGACAAAGAAGACTTTCATGAAAAATTCATCCATTTCCTCAAGTATGCCATGATAATCTACAGGCGGGAGCCAGCAGTGGAACAAGTGATCGATTTTGCAGCTAAATTTGTTACTTCATTCTATGAGACTGAGAAAGAAGATGATAGTGAGGAGGGAGAAGAAGATAATTTACTTTTGAATTATGTGTTTAAATTTCTGCTTGAGGTACAGTAATGCTGATTATTAAATCTTAACTAACTAACCGAAACTTCCTGCAGTGGGGAAAACTTCCTGGTGCTTGGATAGTACTTATAAACTAGAAATTAGAAAGTGAAAGCAAGGCAAAGGCAGTGCCTTATGAGTAAAACCATTCCCCACTTCCCCAACCCCCAAAAATGCACCCCACCCCACACAACTGGATTACAAAAGTCAGGCTTTTGAGGAAGTGTGAACTGTTGTCGTGTCAGATGTGTCACTGTAGGCCTTACTATAGATGCATTTATAGGCATGACACTGTGGGAGTTTGTGGAAATGAATTTATACTTTTATATGATAACAAAAATATTGAAATATTGAACTTCCATACAAGCAGTTAGACTGTGTATTACTCCTTTCTGCTTACTGGTGGGAGTGTTACATAGAAAGAACAACAGTTCCAGTAGCATGAACACACAAATAGAATTACATACTCTTAAACTAGTATTTTGCCATGGAAAGATTATTGATCAGGGCAAGATCACTGGTCATCATTGCTGATGTCTCTTTTCTTCTAAGGTTTTATGGAGGCAGAGCAGTAAATTGGCTGATGCCCTGCAGGCTGCAAGGAGTGGTAAACACGCCGCTTCCTCTGTGAGGGCTTTGCTGATTTGCTGAGGAGCCACCAATACAGGCCATGGGCCATAACTGTTTTCCAGTTCTATGACTTTTTAATCTTATTAAAGATAAATAGGAAAAGCTTTTGAAACATAGAAGTGCAAATATCATTTACTCCATAAAATATTAGCTACTTACATGTGTGCGTTAAGAGCTTTATGTTGGAAATGAGAAAAGTGTGATCATAACTATGTTTTTTCCTTCTTTCCCCAAGTCTCACAAGGCCAACAGCCACGCAGTTCGGTTTCGAACATGCCAGCTTGTTAACAAGATTTTGGGAAGCATGCCCGAGAATGCCCAGATTGATGATGATTTATTTGATAAAATTAATGAAGCTATGCTGATTAGACTTAAAGATAAATTTTCTAATGTGAGAATTCAAGCTGTCCTGGCCCTGTCGAGGCTTCAAGATCCTAAGGATGAAAACTGTCCTGTTGTTAATAGTAAGTAGTAATGATCTTTTTCTTCTGTCTAAGGACACTTGTTGATTTACATTACTTGAAAGCACTTTTAAGCTTTTTTTTTAAAGCATTGAGTAAATAGATGAATGTTAGAGGGTATTCTTGTAATAATAAACTGTGGCACTCTTTGCCAGAGGAGGTTTGCAAGAGCTGAGTTTGTGTGTGGTTTTTCTTGTTTTGTTTGTATTTTCTGTTTTTCTACAATGTTTCAAACTTTTATGAAAATATTATTATGACTATTGTACTTTTAGTTTACAACACTTTGCTTGAAAACGATTCCAACTCAGAGGTGAGACGGGCGGTGCTGTCGTGCATCGCTCCATCAGCGAGGACTTTGCCGGTCATTGTAGGCCGCACCATGGATGTCAAGGAAGCTGTCAGGAAGCTGGCATATGAGGTAAATTGGATCACTAACGTTAATTTGAAAGGCTGACTTCATAAATTATTTAAAGCCTTCTTCCTGTATCACTGGTTAAACAGTAAGAACAGTTTTTCATTTACCAAGATTTTGAGGGGGAGCAATTTAATACCAGTTTTCTACTTAAAACCCCTGAACTTGACTGCAGAACTTGCTTCATAGAAATTAGTTTTGTGGTAGGATTTCTCTCTTGAGGATCAGATAGTAAAAGTATAAATTATGGACATAATCTGTTGGGTTTTGTGTATACATTTTGTGATGTTTGTGAAGCAAATTTTCTTCTTTGTTATTACATGATACATATGAAGTAAAGATGGGATCACAGCAGTAGTAAAAATTGTATATTTTTGGTATTTCAGTTTTGAGAAGTATGAACACTTACTTATGTGTACATGTAGAGTAAGGGCAAGGAGGTGTGCTAACACATCTGTTTCTTTTGCAGGCATCTTGGGCAAGGTCTTGAAACAAAATGTTCAATTTTTTCCACACAGAATCATCTTCTGCTCTTTGTTAACTTGGGTTAAATTATGTTTTTTAACTGCATCTCTGTGTTATTAGGGTTTAAGAAAAGTCCACACTTCAGTAGTTTATTGCAGGTATTGCTCTTGATGCTTTAATGAGAGAAGATAGTTTTAATATCCAGGTGTTGTATTCAAGCAGAGCTGTTGAGCTTCTCAGCTGTGTTAACTTCATTGCTTATTTTATTTTACATTTTCTTCTATGCACAAGGATCTGTTGTTAATGTATTAGTACAGTGCCAATGGTACAGGTGTTACAGCCCTTATTGATTTAGGATTCCTGTGGGTGGATAAAACTGAGAGTATAAAACAACAGGTAGTTAATGGAATCAGTTGTTATCATTCATATAGATGCATTTTTGTCTTAATTCTTTTTAAGGTTTTGGCAGAAAAAGTTCACATGAGAGCTCTGTCAATAGCACAGAGAGTGAAATTGTTGCAACAAGGACTCAATGACAGATCTGGTAAGAGATGATGCTTTTCAATGTCTCAATACAAATGTTTGAGAGTATACTTTCTAATGTATGGAGGCAATTTATGTGGAAGCTGTAATGGCAATATAAGAGCTCAAAGGGAATAATGAGGGACCAGGAAATGTTTAAGCAGTTGAAATCTGCTTGCTGCTTTGGTTTTCCAGCCCCCTTATAATGGACAAACTAGAAAAAGATTTCTTCTAACTCGCTTGAATTTTCTTTTGATGGATCTCTGATTGACCCTTGTGCATTTCATCATGAAGCAGCTTTATTATTTTTAATGTCTTCTGTACTGTATCACTGTATGTAAAGAGCCATTCAGAATGTGCCTGTAATTGTGTGTGGTGTCATTGCCATCAAAGGTGACAGGCGTCTGAGAGAGACCATTTTGGCTTGCCTACACAGAACATGATGCAATAGCAGCAATTATACACATGAATTTCTGTGAAGGTATTAGTGATGTGTGTGTTCCAGATGTTCCATAAATACTTTTTGCCTTGATTGAATAGTACTGTATTGATCCAGGAACTACTTGTTCCTTGTGGCAGTGGGGAGGAGGGAGTTAAAGTATCACTACATAAATTCCATAATCCAGTTGCATAATTGAATTAGCACAAGAATTCTGTGTATCAGTTTATACCCTGCCTCCAAAAGTGGCCAATTCCTGAAACAGAGCAGGTATATAACAACACTTACCCAGCATATTTGGGATTGGATCATCTCTCCTGCAAGAGCAGGCTGAGGGAGCTGGGCCTTTGAGCCTCGGAAGAGATGACTGAGAGCAATGTCTGTCAGTGTCTGAAGGGAGGGTGCCAAGGGGATGGAACCAGGCTCTTCTTGGGGTGCTGAGCAGTTGGAGAAGGGGCAGTGGGCAGAAACTGATGCACAGGAGTTCCAGCTGAATATGAGGCAGAACTTTACTGTGTGGGTGACTGTGCACTGAACAGTTTACACAGAGAGGTTGGGGAGTTTCTCACTGGAGATAATTCAAGTACCATCTGGATGCAATCCTGTGCAGGGAGGTTGGACCAGATGACCCACTGGTGGTCCCTTCTAACCTTACCCATTTGATGGGTCTGATTCTGTGAATATTTCCTCGTTCTACAAGAGTTTGTAGGTTTTCTGGGTTGTGGTGCTGCCTTTAGAGATGTAAAAGTTTTTTTTAGTAGAGGTTTTTTTAGTTCCCTGTGAGGGGAAAATTACATTGCCTCAAAAATGTTGTACACCATAGTTATTCTTGTTAATCTGTTGGGTTTTTCTTTTTTTAAGGTAAGGTTAAGAGTAACTGTACAATTTCTTTGAAAAAAGACTTCTATAGGAAAATGTTTTGTGAAATTGTGTTGAAAACTTGGTATTTTTGGACCTTTGTGTTTTAAACCATTGCAATTCCTATCTTGTTAGATGCTGTTAAGGAGGTAATGAAGAAGAAGCTACTTCAAGCCTGGTTACAATTCACTGAAGGGGATGTTTTAGAATTCCTTCATCGACTGGATGTAGAAAACTGCCCAGAAGTGGCCATCCCTGTACTAAATGCTATGTTCTCATTATCTCCACTTCATGATGTTGTTCAGGAGTGTAAACACCTTGACAGCAGGTATGCAGAGCATTTTTCATTTCCAAAAGATGAATATTTTGCATAACAATATAAAGGTTTATATCCAAATAGGCAGCAGAGTAATTAGTGCCTGTGATAAAAGACTGATACTGTGATGCAAGCTGTGATGTCTCCCTGGTGTTTCTGTGCTTAAGTGTTTTGGATATACCTTTTTTGTTTTAAAAAAGACCTATGGTCTCTGGCTGAAAATGATTGTGCCCAGATAAACAAGAGGACAAAAATGTATTGATGAACATTAAGATCCATAAAGCAAAAATGAAGAGGGGAAGAAAACTACAAAATTAAGTTGCAGGAAATTGCTAAGGGTGGCAAAAAGGTGTGAGAAGAAATGGCCTGAGTTAATTGAGGCAATAAGAGTCAAATGAACAGTGGTAGGAGTCTTGTGTCAGATGATAAAATCAAATGATGAATTGCCACTGATTATAAAATAATAACAAAATCTTACTCTGTGTTTTGGAAGTAAATGCATAACATCATTATATGAAATCCTTGCATTCTAGTAGTAACGTGACAGATGTTTTGAACTCAGTAGGTGCTGCATGCATTGCCCTCCAAAGCTATAGATATGGGCTTGTTTGGCTTTAAAAGGATCAATGATGGTGAAATAACTTTCTTACAGCCCCTGGAAATGTGCCAATATTTTAAGAGGTTCAAAAGAGAACTTTCATATAGTTATATGGACATCTCGGTCTGATTTTAAAAGATCCTGCACAAAATGAGGCTCCCATTCTGAAAAACTGGGCTATCTGAGAAGTTTTTTCAAGTAGTAGATCTGTTAGACTAATGACAATTTGAGAAGTAAGTTAAATTATTAGCTCATAATGAGGTTATTTAATTTATGGAAAATATTAGGGTTGTTTTTGTATGAGGTTTCTGACTACAGCTTGAGTGATGCAGTATCAGTATGATAAATGGTTAGATTTTTTAAGAGTTCTGGGATTTCTGTTTGTTACATTTACTTCTAAAGACCTGTCAGATTAATGAGAAGCCAGTAAAAGATCAGTTTTCATCTACGTGTTGTATGGGGTTTTTTTGGCTGGTTTGTTTGTTTTGTATGTGAGGGAGCTAAAACAAAACAAAAATTGTTGATAGTTTGCATGTAAGATGCAATTCAAGGGAGTGAAAGGTACCCCTGCAGTGATACTGTCCTTTCTGTTTTGAGGTAGAATTAATGTTCTGCTTCTGAAGACAAAAACTGATCGCCCTGCTGGTCATGGGAAAGACTAATGAGTCTGACAAGGAGTGGTGATGGAGGATGAGCTTGCAGAGATGCTGAGAAGCAGCTGTGTTTCTTTTTGCGTTTGGCATACTATGATTGTTACTCAGATATAGTGTGAAGGTCTTGTTTGGGAGTGGAGGAAACAATTCAGAGACAGAAGCTGAGGAGTATTTTAATGTGGTTGTTACATTGCTGCAGATTAATATTGTTTATTTTTCCAGACTTGTACAGTGATAACAATGTTTCCTGCAGTTAAAGTAGCTGGGTGGTTGCTCGAGGAGGTCTGAAGGGTTGAGCAGAATCTGACTACAAAGTGAGAGATACAGCCTTGATCTAAAACACTGAGAAGGACGATGTAGTGAGAGGTTTGGGGAGCTCTGCATTCTTGAGAGAGGAAGCTTTTTGTCAATCTATGAGTATTTCTGTGGGGAATATCTTTGACAGGGTTTTATTTTCATCTTAGGAGGTGATCTTGATTTCTAATTTTCTAATATTTGTGGGCATTTTTTGTCTTTGACCCTGTTTTATTTCTCTCTTTGTATTTGTTTGTGTATTTTTGTTTAGAAAACTGATTCCACTGGAAGACCTAACACCTGAGAATGTGTTACATTGGAGATGTCTTTGTGAATATCTAAAATCAAAAGGTGAAGAAGGTGAAGACTTACTAGAGCAGGTGTTGCCAGAACCAGCTATATATGCAGATTATTTGTTAAGGTATGTTGCATTTAAGAATAAATCTCTTGCCACTAAAATAGATTTTTTTTTTAAGGAGAGAGTATTTCTTTTATTCAAACTGTTCACTACTTCAAAGTTGTGCTTGATCAGTGATTTAGTGATTTAAATTTTTCTTTCCTTTTTTAAAAAGACTTGAGGGCATTTAATTATTTTAAATAAAACCTGTAAACAGTAAATTTATAGCCTAAAAACAATGTTTGAATGCCCTTTCTCCTGAATTATCAGCAAGATGGACTGTCAGATCAATAGCATATAATTGTTATTTAAGATGATAAAATCACTATTCTGCAATATGCAGCTATTCTTTGTCTACCTGTTGTTACCAAGGTCTCTGTGTGTTTGCAAAGAGTTTTCAGAAAGATTTTTAGAGCTTGCAGAAACAGATACTTGTTTCAGTGTTATAATTTGTGTGAATAAAGTAAAATTTGGCTGCTGTCCCCAGGTGAATTAGTTTTGAAATTGAAACCTCCTTTTTTTCCTGCTCAGACAGGCAGACTTCTGAAAACCTTCTGTTTGAAAACAGTGACAGAGCTGCTAAAGGAGCCAGTTACAGAACATTTATTTCCTTGGGTCGTGCAGGAGGGTGGAAATGAATGTTTTATTAAATCAATCTTTTTACCAAAGTGAAGAATGATAATTTTTTTTTTTAATTTTTGTCTTGGTGGGATTGTTTAGTCTTAACATAAATGTTGAACAGGATTTATGTATATGAGCATGGAGAATGCTGAGAAATCTTAACTGAGGTATTGTACTTGTGAAACATAGAGTGAAGCTTCCTGAAATTATGATAAATCACATCTGCTGAAAAACAATTGTATTGGTAGATGTTTCCAATTAAAAATACACATATTCTTTTTTCACTTCACTGGGTGCAGTATACCAGCAGTACTTACAGAAATAATTGCTACTTTTCAGCGGGGAACATGTTAACATGTTTCATAAACATTTAATAAATGAAGCATCTGTGCTTCCTCAATTTTGAACTGTGTATCCAGTCTGGTGAATGTAAATTTATTCATTCATAATTAATTTAACAGACTGTAAAATATTTATTCTCCAAAAAATTTGTTCTTCAATTGAACATTTATTCTCTTTCCATCCAGTCTTACTCAAAATGGCTTCAAGTTGCCTTCCTGTTCAGGGTGAGGCTGAGTGTGGTTAATTAGGTGTGCCAGAACTTGTTTGTGGTATCAGCTGATAAACCCTTCAGTGTTGAGCTGTGCCACCAGTTGTTTGAGGTAAGATTTGCAATTCTGCAATCCTCTGGTGTGCAGTGTACAATTCTGCAGAGCACTGAGAGCATCAGGAGCAGCAGGAAAATGCAAGTCACTGGTACTTAGACAAAAATGCAGGATTGCAAGCTGGGGTTGGCTATTTCACAGTGGTCTGGTGTGGGTGACCTTACTGTTAAGGGATCAGAAACATATTTTCATTTCAGATGTCCTAACTTGGAAGAAATTTTAAAATTTGCTAAAATAACAAGCTGTTGCTGAAAAGCATCTGCAAAGCTGTGCAGAAAAAGCTTCTTTTTCACAGTTCATAGCAATTTGAATTATATTTTGTTACAATACAGTATTGAATTTCTTGTATGTTTCACTCCAGATTTTCTGAACATGCATAACTCTCATTGATAGATACATTTTCAATAAAAGAACAATGATTCTAGAAAAGTAAAGAAATAGAACAAACTGATGACACTTTACATGCTGTATGACTCAGTGTGTACGATAACAGACTGCTCTTCTGGGGTGACAGACTTCATCATGTCCACTGCATGATTGTTTTGTATGTTGTCTTGCATGCAATATAACACTTAGTAGCCTAATGTGCAGAAAAATACTAAGAAAAATGGTACATGTATGGGTTTATTCCTAAATGCTGCCTTNACTGAAGAACAAAGAGAAGACTTTAGCAGTTTTGAAAACATGATGACAAAAGAATTTATAGGCCAGCAACTGATTCTTACCATTGGCTGCATGGACACCATGGAAGAGGGAGGAAGGTAAACTTAAATTGAATCTGTGCCATTAGTTCTAANGTTTTCAGAAAGATTTTTAGAGCTTGCAGAAACAGATACTTGTTTCAGTGTTATAATTTGTGTGAATAAAGTAAAATTTGGCTGCTGTCCCCAGGTGAATTAGTTTTGAAATTGAAACCTCCTTTTTTTCCTGCTCAGACAGGCAGACTTCTGAAAACCTTCTGTTTGAAAACAGTGACAGAGCTGCTAAAGGAGCCAGTTACAGAACATTTATTTCCTTGGGTCGTGCAGGAGGGTGGAAATGAATGTTTTATTAAATCAATCTTTTTACCAAAGTGAAGAATGATAATTTTTTTTTTTAATTTTTGTCTTGGTGGGATTGTTTAGTCTTAACATAAATGTTGAACAGGATTTATGTATATGAGCATGGAGAATGCTGAGAAATCTTAACTGAGGTATTGTACTTGTGAAACATAGAGTGAAGCTTCCTGAAATTATGATAAATCACATCTGCTGAAAAACAATTGTATTGGTAGATGTTTCCAATTAAAAATACACATATTCTTTTTTCACTTCACTGGGTGCAGTATACCAGCAGTACTTACAGAAATAATTGCTACTTTTCAGCGGGGAACATGTTAACATGTTTCATAAACATTTAATAAATGAAGCATCTGTGCTTCCTCAATTTTGAACTGTGTATCCAGTCTGGTGAATGTAAATTTATTCATTCATAATTAATTTAACAGACTGTAAAATATTTATTCTCCAAAAAATTTGTTCTTCAATTGAACATTTATTCTCTTTCCATCCAGTCTTACTCAAAATGGCTTCAAGTTGCCTTCCTGTTCAGGGTGAGGCTGAGTGTGGTTAATTAGGTGTGCCAGAACTTGTTTGTGGTATCAGCTGATAAACCCTTCAGTGTTGAGCTGTGCCACCAGTTGTTTGAGGTAAGATTTGCAATTCTGCAATCCTCTGGTGTGCAGTGTACAATTCTGCAGAGCACTGAGAGCATCAGGAGCAGCAGGAAAATGCAAGTCACTGGTACTTAGACAAAAATGCAGGATTGCAAGCTGGGGTTGGCTATTTCACAGTGGTCTGGTGTGGGTGACCTTACTGTTAAGGGATCAGAAACATATTTTCATTTCAGATGTCCTAACTTGGAAGAAATTTTAAAATTTGCTAAAATAACAAGCTGTTGCTGAAAAGCATCTGCAAAGCTGTGCAGAAAAAGCTTCTTTTTCACAGTTCATAGCAATTTGAATTATATTTTGTTACAATACAGTATTGAATTTCTTGTATGTTTCACTCCAGATTTTCTGAACATGCATAACTCTCATTGATAGATACATTTTCAATAAAAGAACAATGATTCTAGAAAAGTAAAGAAATAGAACAAACTGATGACACTTTACATGCTGTATGACTCAGTGTGTACGATAACAGACTGCTCTTCTGGGGTGACAGACTTCATCATGTCCACTGCATGATTGTTTTGTATGTTGTCTTGCATGCAATATAACACTTAGTAGCCTAATGTGCAGAAAAATACTAAGAAAAATGGTACATGTATGGGTTTATTCCTAAATGCTGCCTTTATCATAGAATCAGTTGTGTTGGAAGAGACCTCTGAGATCATAAAGTCCAACCCTTATGTGTTGGTAGAGAACTGAAATCACACATACAACTTGTCATTTTATTTCTTACTGTGTAATGTTCACAGAAGGATTTTTTTTAATGAATTGCATTATTTTTAAACTGTAAATTATTTGGTATAAATAATTTTCTGAAAATATTAATCTAGGAAAAGAACATAAACATTTACTTTTAAAGTTCATTACTAATGTAACCACTTGTTTATACAGGACAAGAAAATGGTAGGATTTTTTGATGGGGGAAGGGATTGCCTTTAGTTTTTGGTTCTGATTTGTTTGAGGTGGTTTGTTTAGTTTTTTACTGTCCAACAGTGATTCTGAATGTAAGTATGTCTGTTCTGTTTGGATTCAGTTATCTTCAAAATATGCCAGTTCTTACTGAAGAACAAAGAGAAGACTTTAGCAGTTTTGAAAACATGATGACAAAAGAATTTATAGGCCAGCAACTGATTCTTACCATTGGCTGCATGGACACCAT